>CM050163.1:190494893-190658442 GCA_027410445.1 Discoglossus pictus | reverse complement strand
GAGAGAGGCAGTTGTATCTGTCAATCAGCTTTTCTAGAGAGAGGGAGGGGGAAATAATGAAAGGAGAGAGAGAGAGGCAGTTTTATCTGTCAATCAGCTTTTCTAGAGAGAGGGAGAGAGGGAGGGGGAAATAATGATAGGAGAGAGAGAGAGGCAGTTTTATCTGTCAATCAGCTTTTCTAGAGAGAGGGAGAGAGGGAGGGGGAAATAATGAAAGGAGAGAGAGAGAGGCAGTTTTATCTGTCAATCAGCTTTTCTAGAGAGAGGGAGAGAGGGAGGGGGAAATAATGAGAGGAGAGAGAGAGAGGCAGTTTTATCTGTCAATCAGCTTTTCTAATCCGTGTATGAAGGACAATCTGATATGTCTTGCTAATAGCAGGTCATTGCCAATAATTGCTATTTGGAGGTCTTTGGTGTCCAGCCATGTAAATAGGAAAAGAACTGGCTTGCTCAGACCCCGTGGAGTAATTGATCTAATCAGCACATTTAATTGATATTATCTATAATTTTAAATTAACCCATATTTAGAATCTCTGCTGCCACTTTAATGGGACAGTGTACACACTTATTATCAAGTTAAAGGTATATGGAAGTTTCCCTGTTTCTCCCTTTCTCTAATCTAACACCTGCTGCTTATATCCCACGCATATGAGTCATTCTATACACATATAGATTTATTTTATTTAAAAAATAAAGCTTGTTTTCCACACCCCCAGAGCTGCTTACATAGGCACAGTGTACCTACCAATTGAAACATTGCATTTTGGTATGGATGTTGAGCCTTTACTAACCTTCAAGTCAGCAACAGTGCAGGGATCTACACAGCAGTGTCTGACTCCTCTTGCTTCCTTCTACAGGAGTCTACACCTCCCATGATTCCTTTCTGCATAAACTGACATAACTGATTGTTGCAATATATTAAAATGTATTAGCTTGCTGTGACTGGCCAAAAACAAATTATGAATTTTATGTTAATTTTAGCAGCGATATCCTGGGTTGTTAACTACTGATTCTCTTCTATCAGATGCATTCATAACCCAGGAAACTTAAATATGTCTTTAATGGTGAACTAAAATATAGGGTTTACACAAAAAAAAGTACATGTGCAACAGCTGTAAAGCAAATGTTTAGGCAAAAAATATCATTTCAAAATACTTTACTTCAATAATGGTTACTGCTGAACCCCTCCCACTCATTGTACTCAGCACTACTGAAAAGAAGAGGACAATTTCAACTGAGACAACATTGGGGAGGGTACAGGTGGGGAGGGTACAGCAATAGCAATTAATGACGTAAACTGTCTTTTTAAAAACAAAATTCTGGCTAAAGATGTGATTTGCTGCTGTTTGCACATGTATATTTTATGCTAATTAATGGTGAACTAAAAAATAGGTTTTACATGAAAAACGCTAACCTGCATATGGCGATGGGCTGTGCTGTACCTCAGTTATTATGAAGTGGATGAGGATATTTGAAGGAAATATATATATATATATATATATATATATATATATATATATATATATATATAGTATATCCTACAATAAATAAACCACTGCCATAGGATATGCACTGTATAGTCCAGTACCACCAATCCCACATATTTTTCATATTATACACAAGAACCGTATTTGTGATTTCTGAATATAAACCAAAGTCATCATTCGGTGCCATTAGTTAAAGTGCTGTGATATTAGGATCAAAATATGAAATGTTATAAGCCATAGCTCACAAATGTAATGCCATAGAGACTTTTTATTAATCTACTGTTTTTTTTTTTTCTGATTATTTCTAATTATTACACATGGAAACTTCAAAGAATGGCACCTAAAATAATTCATGCTCTAAAACATTTCAGGAAACAATTTCATGTCACCCCAAAATAAAGTTCTGGTTTTAGGTTTTTCATAAAGCGTGTGAAAATTTGGCTATAAAGTTGTGTTATCCATTGTGATCTAAAGTGAATCAATCCTGGCACATACAATGTTGTTGTTGCTGCTTTTATATGTAAATGAGCGGTTCATGCATATATTAGCTAGTGAGATGTGCTAATTAGGATTACAGTCTGCTTGTCTGTCTCTGTAGTGTGCAAAAAAGAGCTGCAACCCCTCTCCCACTCTCGCCAAGTACTCTGAGCTTACAGGACCTGCACATTAGCATACAGGATCCGCACATTAACATACAGGAGCCGCACATTAGCATACAGGACCCGCACATTAGCATACAGGACCCGCACATTAGCATACAGGGCCTGCACATTAGCATACAGGACCCGCACATTAGCATACAGGTCATGCACATTAGCATACAGGATCCGCACATTAGCATACAGGACCCGCACATTAGCATACAGGACCCGCAAAAATCAATATTTCAGGAATTACTGTAGAGAAAAAACTGCTAGTACAGAGTATAGCAAGTTGCTGATCCTTTTTTAAATCAAATCGTCTTCCTGTTGGTGTTACAGAGCCCCTTTAATATGTATGGCTTAGAAGACAGAAGAAAGAGAAGTGATATGATAGAAACCTTCAAATATAAAAAAAGATTTAAAGGACATGAAAATATGTTTCTAAGTTTCTTCAGAAAGAGGGTATTTGATAATGTGACGCAGTGTGAATTCTTTTGTCAAATGAAGATTTCAGAACACTTTCAATTGCTCTTGGGGGCTTGCCGTCTAGTCAGCCAATGAGATCTACAGACCAGCAGCCTTATTAAATTGCAATTCGGCCAATTGAATAGGGCTCTGTATAAGCACAGAGAATATATTTTTTACAGAAGTTTTTAGTTAGTGATCTTCTATCTAAAAGCAAGGTCTTCACTAACTACAAACTTCTGTAAAAAAATATGCTCTGTGCTTATATAGAGCCCTATTCATTTGGCCAAATTGCAATTTAATAAGGCTGTAAATTATTCTCATTGTATTTTCTGATAGTTTGAATGATATTTAAGCAGGTTTAGCTTTATATTTTTTCATACAAAAAAACAGACTTTTCTAATGTTTAAAACAAGCTATTTTAAATGCTTGGAAAAATAAAAATTGTATTCCATATCCCTTTAATAAAATTCAAAAAAGGTATTATCATTAAGAAAAAAAAAAAGAAGAATGCAAGAACAAGAGATCACGGCTTAAAGTTGGAATGTGAAAGATTTAGAGGTAATGGGAAAAAGTACTACTTTACTGATAAGTGGCGCAGCGTTCTAGCAGAAGGGTAAGGGCAAGCACATTAAAGCAATTCATAAGGCTATAATAAGGATTCATTATACCAAACTTTTTGGGGCCTTTTGGTTCTTATCAACAATCAAAATCTATGTTCTATATAAAAACTGATACTCAATAAAACACATTAGATGTGAAACACGTTGCCCTAAATTTGAGATAATTATATACAGTGCCTTAGGCATGCAATTGCAGATAGAACAAAAACATAAAAGTTTATTTTGTCATATTTAAAACGGGTATAACGCACTTCTGCCCCTTTTAAAATACACTGGATATTTATTTATTTTATTTCTATGCAATGCAGTGCCTTACTGGCATCATTACCATGTCTACTTGAAAAAGTAATGGCCAACATTAACTAAACTTAGCCAGGGCTGTAAAATAGTTCACTGTGATCAATTAACAACTAATCCGCATCTTGAAGATCAGACGAGATCTTAAAAGATTGAACTTGGTGGACTAACATATTTCAAACTCAATTATTATGTTATTGATGATCCATAATTTATTTCATGTAATTTGCAGTTTATTACAATACGGACCAAATGAACATATATATATTTTAAATCGGCGCTGTCAAATTTTCATAAAGTTACAATAAAATGTATGATAAGGCACAATTCAGGGGTTTGGGTGCTCCCATTAATCTTTTCTCTAATAATCATATGTAAACCTCCCAGATCTCCTCTACTAGGTCTGAGAATCTTATGGAATCTAGTCCAATGTTATATGTCCAGTTATTAATCTGACAAATTAGGTACATTGCAAACCCAGTGTAATAATCCCATATACAGCAAAGAAAATGCTAATATACTTGATTGTTGCACATGGTAGATTTCCCTCAATCATTTTTTGAGTATTTCACACAATGAGGAAGTATTAATACACTAAACAGCAAGAACATGTGTGCCCCCTGGTTGTGCAACTAAGTTACACACCTGCAAAGGGTACATTTGAATTTACTCATATATTTACCTGGATTCTCATCTGTGCTCCACAACAAATCTCATGGTGGTGCCATCGAAGGATGGAGGGGCCACGATTCGAGGTCCTGGCTGGGACAGGATGCTGATCATCTGCTTGCCATCTGGGCATCCTATGGACCCTCTCCTCATATTAGCTGCTTGCCCTGTTGCTGCCCCAACTCCTGCTGATCCAGTAGCTAGGTAATAGGGCCCATCAGCCATGCCCATCTCCCCTTGTTGTGCCCCCTCTACCCCAGACATCTCAAAGCTGTGCTCACTGCCTGAGTGGGAGAGTTGTGTCTGCAAGGTGTTGGCAGGGAGCACAGTGGTGTTGGCAGTGGGCAAAAACCCTGGGTAAAACATATAGGCGGCTCCATATGCTCCAGGGCTGAGGGCAAGCTGTGGCATATGGATAGGTACAGGGGTAACAGGGGGTGGGGGCACTGGGACATCCACATACTGTCCTGTTTCTGGGTCATAAAGCCTCCTTTTGACTGGTTGTACTGGAGTGTCCACCAGGTAGTACTGACCTGTGGCTAGGTCCACTAGCATCTTGCGTTGTGTCTGCTGGGGGTAGATTTCTGCAGGGGTGGCTGAGGGCAAAGGTGGAGAATAAAAGATAGGGGCATTCTGCATAGGCATTGGCATGGGAGGGTTGGGGTGGTGGTAAATAGTGGCTGGAGGTACAGAGTCCGGGGTGTGGGGCTCAGACCCTGCTGAGGAGGCCCTATGGGGCTGGACCCCCTCCTTCAGCTTGCTCCGCCAGTCAGTGGGTGCTTTGATGGGGCTCTTTGGGCTGGCAGCCTGTGTTTTAGTACTGAAGGGTGGAAGGCTGCACAGGGCTGTAGAATCGCGTATAACCGCAGAAGGTTCGCGAAAGTTCGCACTACCCGTTACCGGAGGCTTCCCAGCTGTCCCTTCTCCCGCCACTTTCACCGGGATGGTGAGGTAGTTCTCATAATCAGCGCTAGCTTTCCGAGCCTGGGAGGCCGGCGGTGCGGCTGGCGAGTCCAGCTTCTTGGCCTCCTCGGTGTGCTGGGGCCGCAGGTTCAGGGTGTTGGGCGGCTGCGGTCTGCCGGTGTTGCGGGCGTTCAGTGCGGACTCCAGGCTCTGCTGCTTGCTCTTTGCCGGGGCTGCGCTCACCGTGAACACACTGCGGTTGCTGCCCGCCCCTGGCTGGTTCTTATCCGCCAGGCCTTGGCTCTTCGCCTCTCCGAACCTCGACACTTGGAAGGTTCGCGGTGGGGTTTTGCGCTCAGGGGCGGGCAGCTTCGCCGGGGTCTTCTCTATTCCCGGGTTGGAATTCCTACGAATCAGGGGTTCGGGTGCTCGGGTGAAGACCGGTGCCTTCCTGGTTGGTTCCACAGCCTCTACCTGCCCAGGCTTCCCCTTGGCATCCCCCGCGGGCATCCCCTTGCTCTCCCCGCCCTCCGCCTCATTGGCAATAAGGGAGAGGACATGGCTGCCCATCAAGGGCTCCGGATCGTTCCTCCTCTTCCATTCCTTCTTATCATACACATACAGCTGCTCCATGGTCTTCACAGCAGCGGTGAGCTTCTCCAAGGCAGCCTTGGACTGGGGGGACTTGGGCTCAGGCTTAACCTCTGGCTCCTTGGGCTTCTCCTGCTGCTTCCATTTTGAAGCTTTAGACACGATCTTCACCACTGGCATCCTGGGGCCGGTTTTATTGGGCGCTATGGTGGCAACAGGAAGCCTACCTGATGCCCGGTGCACTAGGATGGTATCAGCAGCTGATAAGGTCTTGTCCCCCTCAGTAGCACTGTCTGACTCATCCTGGTTGCCATCCTCCTTATTCTTCACTGCCTGGCAGGTGATCACAATAGGGGACAGGGCAGAGGAGATCTTGGATGCCACTGACAGCTTGGTTTTAGGGTCGGTGTTGCTCTGATCTGACACCACGCTACCTCTGTCACTATTATCTCCTGTATCATGGTGGTAGGAGCTCTTCAGCAGCTTCCTCACATCTCTCACCTGGTGAATGGGTCCTTGGACTTTAGGTTTGGATTCCCTGACATCTCTCACTAAGAACTGAGGCATCTTCTCCAAGACTTCAGACCTGGAGGGCATCTGGTTCCTCAGCTCTTCTGCTGCTTTGGAGAGACTGGAGGCACCAGAGGCCAGGTTGGGTGTGAGCAGCTTGGCAATATTAAAAGGACTGTCCTTGCTCTCTGACACCAGTCCCAGTTTTAGCTTGATCTCCTGGGGCTTGGGGGTAATCCTGGGAGTGATCCTGTTAGCTGAGGCTTCCATGACATGGAGCTTCTCTATCTTTAAGTCATTTTCATTCCTGCTGAAGCAGGTCTGATGGGCATAGGTGGACACAGAGTACTTGGTAGCCTGTTTAACTGCTTGCTTCTCTTTGGGTGTATGCTGAATGCCTGGCACATACAGACGTGACATTTTGGTGGCTGTGTTGTTGGATATCTCCCCTAACTCTGCTCTCCAGTCCCTTTCCAGTGGGATTTTTATCCTCCTAGCTTTGGCCACTTTTTCTTCAATTTTCTTTTCCATCTTCTCTATCTCCTTCTCCTTCCATGACCTGAATGCACTGTTTTGGCTTCGGAGGAAAATCCCTTTCATGGCCTCTGCTGCGCTTTTCTTGGTATCAGAGACCATCTCCTCTCGGTGGAGATCAGGGAGTGACATCTGTTTATTGGTACCGGTATCAATTGGGGTAAAATCTTTGGGTGTTGCAGCTTTAACTTCGAAAAATTCCCCTAGATCCTCACTACTGACCAAGGTCAAATCCGAGCCAGCCTCTGAAAACTTGGAGTTCTGCCTCTGAAGCCCCTTGTCCTTGGAGCCCTCCATATCTTTGGATGATGCCGAGTTGGAGCGCAGTTTGTAGGACGTGTCTGTAAGTTCTCCTCTTTCCATCTTGAACTCCTGCTCCAGCTGCATCTTTTTAGAGATGACATTTTTCAGTAGACTGGAAGCGAATTTCGACTTCTGCGCCCCTTCCATGGCTTCTGCCGCAGCGCCTTGCTTGCTAGCCTCTTGCGCACTGTGCTGTCTTGGCAGTGCCTCTGTAACCCCATCCTTGCAAGATGAGCCGTGGTCAGGAGCCCTGCTGGCTTTCTCATTCCCAGCAGTAGTCGTCTTTACATTGCTGCTAAAGTTTAGGGTCTCTGTTAAAGTGACCACCCGTGATCCAGACTGGATGCGCTTGGCTGTGCAGGTGGGTTTCCCTGTACCAGCACCCTTGGGTGCCAACTCACTGACCACAAGCTCGAAAGCTTTGGTCTGTGACTTGTTGGCTTGCACAATAAGCTGGTCCTTAGTAGCATCTTTCAATGCCTTCTGCAGCCCAAAGGTGGAGGCTGCGGCTGCTGTTGCAGACTTGTGGCGGGACAGGAGACTCTGCTCGGATTTCTGGGTGAGGAGTGCGCCCCCTTTCCAGTCCAGGTAAGTGGACCAGCTGTTGATCCCGATGTTCTGGTCGGACAGGGAGGTAGTTGACTCGCTGGAGCTGAAGTTGATGGCTTCAAAGTAAGGATAAGCCAGGCTGCGGAAGGCTCTTGCAGTCAGATTGCGCACCTCTTTATCTGCATCATCCAGCTCACTGACAGCACTAGATGCCCCGCTGGAGATGTCTGCATGCACCCCGCTGCGAGCCTGCAGCCGGGCAGGTACAGCGACCAGTCTGTGCGCATCCGATGGTGGCGCCTGCTTGGTGCCTGGCACCCAGGGGTAGCACTGCTTGAAGCCTGCCTGGCTGTCCGTGGCTCTGGATACACAGTAGTTCATGTCTGTGTCATGCTTGGCATCAGCAGGGGCGGTGTTTTGCTTTGCCTGGACGTTGCTAGGCTCATTTATAGCCTTGGATGCAGTTTTGATTGATAGGAGGATCTGGCCCGAGGGGGTCCCGGTGCGTTTGGACTCAGCTGGCTCTTCCTTGCTGAAGCTTGGGGAGGTATCGCTTTCTGAAGAAGTGCTGAGCAGCTCTGCACTGCTGTTGCCCAGGCTGTCAGTGGGGTTGGGGTCGCTGGTGGTGCTCAAGTAGTAGCTGCAGTCCTCATCGGTCGGGCTGCCCCCTTGGCTGTCAAACGAGGCGTACTCCAAGAAGGGGCAGGGGGCGCTGTCCAGGGGCTCCCCCCACGTGGAGGGGGCCAGTCCAAACGCAGGGTAGTCGGGATCCTGGTCGGCCTCGCAGAGCTGGATCTCGTGGGTGGTGATGTAGTGGGCCTCGTCGTTGGCACTGCCCTGGGGTAAGCGGAGGGGAGGAGAGGGCGCATCCACAATGCCCTCTGCGCTCTCTCCTCTATTTGGGACATGTCCAGATGATTTGGGTGCCTCTGGGTGCTCTCCAGGGGGCTCCCCTTGCTGCCAGTCATGGCAATGCTTGCTGACCCCCAGATCTTCCCTTCCCTTCTTCTCTCCTGGATCACTTTTCTTCACAGCCACCGTGCCAGCCAAAGTGACCGTGACCCTGGGGGGGCTGCCGCCTGATCTCCTCTTCGGTATTTCCACATATCTGGGCTCCTTGTGCAGTGGCCTCTCTGTGTTGGTGGCTGCCTTTTGCATGACTGCTGCTGCTGCCTGTGCCTGTCAGTCTGAGCGGCCTCTACCCCCCAGAAATGAAGGCTATGCACATAGGAAGCTCTTCTTTTCCTGAATGGGACTCACACGTCACCCTGGGTGCGTTTTAAGTGACATTGACTGGAGTGCAGCTCCTGTGCTGAGGAGGGGGGCTGGCACATGCTTTAATATTTCTATTGTCCCACACACAAATATGTACATAGGATTAAACACCTCTTTCCATCCTTGCATTTTTGTGCCACCCACCCACTGGACATGTTTAAGTTTAAAGTGACATAGCAAAGGTCCAACGTGTTGTAGAAATGAAATGCACATAAAAAAACCAATATAATTACAATTGGTAAGTTAAAAAAAATAAAATAAGTAAAAATGATAAATAATTAAACTTGAAAATCAGGATAAACAAACGATCCACAAAGGACCCCTCTCTAACTATACTTTATTACTATCCACTGTGAGAAATAATTAATAGCCTTTGATATAGAGTGGGAAGATGGTTGTTGAAAATCTTAAGGTTTGCTTGCCTCCAAACTTATTAGTTTAGATTTTTTGTTTTCACCTACAACTAATATAAAGTTAGCAGTTTATCTTGCATTCCTTAAAGGACCATTGTAGTTTGGTAACAACTTCCTTTGCTTATAACATATGTAAACTTATATAAACAAGAAGGAAAAAAAAGATCTCTGATATAGGGCACACTTATTGGCCTGATCTCCAATGAGATAATAATAATATTTTAAAACATAACTTTTATTGTGAATTCCATTAAAATAATGTTAACATATATGCAGACACTGATGGGGAAAAAACTATATTTTCGTATAGATGTACCACTGTATTTTTTTCTTTCTATGATTTTATAATATATTTGGTATCATTCTCCAATCCACCACTAAATTAAACCGTGATCAAGTTGTTTTTATATACCATACAATAATGTATGCGCTAGGGTTTCATAGCTCTTCACACCATAGGTATTATTCAAAATAACGTCTAAGTGTATATCAAATAATAATGTATTATTTAATAATTAATTGTGTGCTGTGAATAAGAGCTTGTAAATTCATAATAAATGACATAAAACGTGCTAAGTGCTGTTATAAGGTACCATTCTTTGTATAAAGCGTCAACGTGCTTCTTAATAACTATATTTTTTATTTTTATGGAATTCACAATAAAAGTTATGTTTTAAAACAATATTATTCTCTCATTGGAGATCAGCAGCCTCATTAAATTGTGATTTGGCCAACTGCATAGGGCTCTATTTAAGCACACAGCATATTTTTTTTTACAGAACTTTTTAGTTAGAGAAGACCTTGCTTTTGGATACAAGTTCACTAACTAAAAACTTCTGTAAAAAAATATGCTCTGTGGTTATATAGAGCCTTATTCAATTGGCCAAATCGCAATTTAATAAGGCTGCAGGTCAATAAGGGTGCCCTATATCAGAGATCTTTTTTTCTTTTGGTTTATAAAAGCTTACAATTTTCTCTTGGTGCACCTTATGTTGATGCTTCTTTGTTAAATTTGGTCTAGAGCCACCACTTCTGGTTTTCTGTATCTTATAAAATTTGAATCAAATTACCAACATTAGCAGCTTCATAATGTCGGAACCTAAAGGTATTTCTAAATAAAAACTTCTATTTAGTTGACTCAGCTTGTGTTACAAGGAATTTAATTCTAGACTGCTAGTCTGTCTGTAGCTTGAGGGGGAGAATTATCCTATGGAATTTACTCTTCCATTGATTTATTGTGGTATTTAGAAAGGCTGCTTTTCACCAGATGTGAATAGAGATCCCTCCTGAATCTACAGTTCTCCCAGACTCCTTAGGTTAGTCATTTCTGTGAGAAACAAAGACAAAATGTATGACATTTAAACAATTTGAGTTCTATACCAAAACGTATTTCATTATTAAATCTGATTCTTTTAAAGAACATACTATAATTATGGTACTTACATGGGTATTTAAGCATTGTGCCATCTGCAATATGGTTCACCAAAGGCTGCAATGTCTATTATCTATACAGGCAAATTACTATTGCAGCCCTTTACATTGTGACCCATTTGATTGCTTAGTGAATCTACCCCATATTGAGTTACAGACATGTCATAAAAGTTCCAAACCCTCTATTTGTAACGCATTATTATTATTATTATTATTATCGTTTATTTGTAACGCGCCAACATATTCCGTAGCGCTGTACATAAGTTAAGTTACAGGCAATGACAAGTTAAAGATTCATACATTGCAAAGAGTGTATGGCCCTGTCTTTGAGCTTGGAATCCAGTGTCCATAGCGCTTTCCCTAAAGCACTGCGCAGGATTGAAACTCGCAGACTTACAATCTAAAGGTTAAAGTTTGTATCTGGTACAGTAGGGAGAGAGTAGTGCTGAGCAGTGCTGAGCATGTTAGGGAGGAAGGTTATAGGCTTCTTTAAAGAGGTGCGTTTTTATTGATGTTTTGAAAGATTTAAGGCAGGAGGATAGTCTGGTGAAGCGAGGCAAGGAGTTCCAGAGAATAGGGGCAGCGCGAGAAAAGTCCTGGAGGCGGGAGTGAGAGGAGGTGACAAGAGTGGTAGAAAGAAGAAGGTCGTTAGCAGAACGAAGAGGGCGCATCAACATGACACAGGTGTCTCAGATTATACCAATAAAGTCATCTTGCTTATGATTTAACAAATCATGCAATGTTTTTTTTGTGATATTAACTTAAAGAGACACAGCTAAAGTTCAAGTTATTTCAGAAATGAATTATACACATACATATACAAGCCGAAACATATGGTGCCAATGTGAGAACAGTAGTACATAACTGCCAAAGCTAGTGGTAGGGTCAAACACATCTATGGCTGTGTGGCATAAGGCTATCCTCAGGCTAAATTAAACCAAACTTTTAGGTACACACAGGGAAATCTAGTTTTATATGTTAAATAAAATACACATTCATTAGGCAGCAGCCACCAACAATCAATTTTGAAAAACGAAAAACCAGAGCAGCATTTTGCTCCAACAAGTTGAATTAAACATTTTATAACAATACTTACACAAGGGGGTGGGGGAGGGTGGCTGGGAGAGACACAGGGGACGGAGAGGGTGGCTGGGAGAGACACGGGAGGGAGAGGATGACTGAGAGAGACACAGGAGGGAAAGGGTGGTTGGGAGAGACACAGGAGGGAAAGGGTGGCTGGGAGAGACACAGGGGAGGGAGAGGGTGGCTGAGAGACGCAGGAGGGAAAGAGTGGGGGGAGAGACACACGGGATGGAGAGGGTGGCTGGGAGAGGCACGGGGAGGGAGAGGGTGGCTGGGAGAGACATAGGGGAGGGAGAGGGTGGCTGAGAGAGACACGGGAGGGAGAGGGGGGAAGCTTGGTAGAGACACAGGGGTGGGAGAGAAACACGAGGGAGGGGGAGAGAGTAGGATGTAAGAGAGAAGGGGAGGGGGAAAAGAGAAGGAGAAAGCACAGAGAGAGACACAGCAGATTATATAATATACAGTCATTTATGACGGGCAAATGACATATATATATATATATATATATATATATATATATATATATATATAATATGTAAGGAAGATCATTTTTGTAACTAATTTGTTGTTATTTAGTCATTCAGTCTGTGCTCCATCAAGCTCATGTTCATTGCTTCAATTGCCTCATCTACTTATCTCCCCCTCTGTTGTCCCTTAGTGTGCCTCAATCTTTCAAGGCATTAGAGTCTTCTTTAGGGAATCCTATCTTCTTATGATATGGACAAAATATTTGAGCTGCAGCCTAATGATCAAACCTTCTGGTGAACAGTTTGTCTTAATTTCCTGAAGTACTGATTTATTTGATCTTCTTGCAGTCCAAGGGACTCTAAGCAGTTTTCTCCAACATCACAATTCAAAGGCGTCAATTCTACGGCACTCAGACTTCTTTATGGTCCAGCTCTCACATCCATATGTTACCACTGGGAATAACATAGTTCTAACTATGCAGACCGTTGTTAATAATGTAATATCTTTACTTTTTACTACCTTGTCCAAGTTTGCCATAGCATTCTTCCACAGAAGCAAATGTCTTAAATTGCAATTGTTAAATAATTGGAGCGCTCTGGCACTATCTTTTTTGGGATTGGGATGTAGATTGATCTTTTCAGGTCTATTGGTCACTGGTGAATTTTCCAAATTTGTTGGTATAATGCTTAGGCGATTTTCAATGTTAAAAAATGGCAACTATGCCTCAAATTAACTTTCAACCTCACTCGCCCTCTGTGCTGTGTGTTAGTGTGAAAGAGAATTTGAGGCATAATTGTGGTGTTTTGGTGGTACTTCCAGTTGCATGGCGTTTTATGTGCTTCGGTCCTAAGTCCTACAGGGCTCGCGATTCCAGTTGCGTTATTCGGCCATTTTACGCGCTTCGGTCCTAAGTCCTTTCAGGGCTCATTGCAGCCTAAGACCTGTGCCGCTGGCGATGAGCCCCTGCGGCCCTCATTGCGAGCCCTGCAATGCGCACCTGCTGCGCTCATCGCGAGCCCTGCAATAAGATCCTTTGGCACTCATTGCAGCCTAAGTCCCGGGGGCCTCGCGGTCAACTGCTCGCCTTGCGATTGCAGCCAAAGGCCTATGGCGCTCATCGCAAGGCCTGCAATGAGCAACTTTGGCTTTCATTGCAGCCTAAATTCCGCAGGCCGCAACGGGTACCCTCTCGCGGCTCGCAGTTGCGGCCATCGCTTTGCGATGGACCGCAATTATTTAACGTGGCGTGACCAACATCCCAACAGTACCAACACTGACAACTATATATATGATAAATAAAATACACATTCAAATATACAGAACAAAAATGTCTAAAGCCTAGGAACTAGGAAAAACATTTTGAAGCCAAACAGACAGTTTTCTAGCAGCCTGGAAGGAAGTCCTTCATAGAGATATATTATACTCTATTAAAATATTTGGGAACCAGCAGTACAAATATTAGGAGTCCTAGGAAGTTGCCACCCCTGTATATATTTACATACATACAAATACAGCCACAAAAGGTTAAAAAAAAAGTATTTTAGTGCTACTACCACTATGAGGTCCTGTTAAATTCAAAAATATAAAATCAATCAATACTTCAGTAAATAAAGCCTAACTGTTCACTGGAAGATATGATCATGAGACAACAGCTCAAATATTTTGGCCATATTAGAAGGCAGAATTCCCAGGACAAGACTCTGATGCTGGGAAAGATTGGATGTACTCGATGAAGGGGAAGACAGATGTGGCGATAGATAGATTTAGAAGCAATGAGTATGAGCTTGATGGAGCTCTGTCTGGCATGCTGCGATCCATAGGGTCACACAACTTAATGACTAAACAACAACAACATTTTAACATTAGCCATAAAAATTTCATATGAGAACACCTTTAGCAGATCTTAGTATTGTGGGGTATATGACAACACAAGGGTGTGAATACCCCTACATGATTGATGTCTATTTAATCAATTGATATTTGGCTTTGGTATTTAGTATTGCATATGTTTCTTAAAATGACTCTTGCTTGAAAATTACTCATTATTAAAATTGTTTGTTAAAACTATAAAAAAGTACTGATTTTAGTAAAGATTAGTGGGTAAGTATGTTTGTGGAGTACTATAAGTCAGGTATATTTAAACTCTTCTTGGTGTGTTATTTCAGTTATTATTTACCTTATATATTTTATCACATGCTGAGATCTAGATGGTGGGTGTGTGTGTTTGTAGTTATCAGTGGAGGAGGGAACAGGTCAGAGCCTTTGTTTGATAACACTACACCCTTTCCCCTCACTGACTCTGAAGCAGACTTTGCTTATGAGTACAAGGATTCATTTTGTGTTTGTTATATAATATCTTGAGAGCTGGGTCACTTGGGTATGTTTTTCTTAACTTTCAGTGGAAGGAGGTGTGGGGATGGGGAGGAGGTAACAGGGAGAAATCTAAATAATTGTATAAAAATGAATTTGAAACCATACCTCTTCTAACTCACCATCCTAGAAGCAGAACTCCAGAAGCAGACACCTTCAATGCAATCACAGTTCTCCAGAAATGTAAATGTCCTCACACAAAACAATTCAACCGATGTATCATGGATCTCTCCAGGACCAAGCAGAAGCATCAACATTTATATTTCTCTAACTAAAAACTAGCTGTATGATCAGGGGCGGCCCGTCCATTGGGGCGTCAGGGCAAACGCCCCCCCAAATATTTTCTTCACCCTGCAATAAAAAAAACACAACAATGTATTAGTATAACCCAAAAACAAATAAATATAAGGTGTACATCATCATTTCAAGTCTAAATAGTATTAAAATGAATTAAAGTTAGAAAAGGGACACTGTCACTTTAAAATAACCCTTGCGCTACATTAACTAATGCTGTGTATCTATCTATCGCCCCCTGCCTGCACCCTGTGTGATCAAATTACAATAGTTACACTGTGTACACTAACCTTTAGACTCTTCTCTTCTCTTCAATGAGTCCTGGCCTGGCCCACTGACCGTTAATGCATGCCGCCCACCATCACAGTGACGATATGCATGGGCGGTCATAAATGTATCAATTAATAAATGACAGTCTTCCATCATTGACCAATCAATGATGGAAGGTTGTACAGTTACTAAGAGAACAATCTAAACCCACCCAGACCGTTAGCCCTGAGCGCCCGCCAGCAAATAGAGCCTCGAGTTTGATTTTGATTGACTGATACAGTCAATAAAACCACCAGTTCCCTGTCCCTTCCCCCTTTCTGTTTCCTGACCCTGGTCACGCTGAGACTGAGAGACCTCCCTGGCTGAATCTACTCATCTGCTCTGCCTGCCTAACACAGTAAGTCTACACCTGCCTCTGCCTGGCACCTGCCCCTGCCCCTGGCCAAACCAAAACCCCTAGTAGCCCCTAATAAAAGTTAGGGGTGACCAGTTACCCCCAGTCCCCCACTATGCCTGCCTGGCCTGCCAGTGCCACCTACCCAGCCACCCACCAACTACCACCGACGACCCCAGCCATCACCCCCATGTGGCCTGTGCCACCCCCGATCAGGCCTGCCCTATGCTAGCCTAGCTATGCCATCATGCCACCACCGGATTACACCGATCACGGGATCGGGGTAGTCGGGTGGTGAGCGGGGTGGCACAGGCCCACATGGGGGTGATCGGATCACCCCCTTGATGAGGCCTGTGCCACCCCTGATGACCTCCATGTATGCCACCCTGCCCGAGGCCCGATCACCACCGGGCCCCCGGCACCACCCCGACCCCGATGCGGCCTATGCTACCCCGGGTATTCGGGCAGTGAGCGGGGTTGACCAGGCCACATGGGGGTGGATGTTCACCCCCATGAGGCCTGTGCCACCCCTGGTCGTGGCCTATGGGCGACCGATGGGCGCCTGACCGTGACCGACCCCACCCTGGATGAACCATTAACCAACTACCTAACCCCCCCCCCCCCCCCCCCTATTTTTATTCCATTTTTAGAAGTAACAGGCATGTATATGTGCATGTCACTTCTAAAGATAAAATAAAAATAAGCCAGGGAAGGGAAAAAAAAAATACAGTAACAACATTATTACAATTAATTTACACACAGTAAGCAAACACATTGTTAGTACAGTTAGTAACACAACACATCGTATACAAAAATAAACAGCTTTAAACAAACATTAATAAAAAATAAAATAAACAGCACATACACACATTGTTAGTACAGTTAGTAACACAACACATTGTATACAAAAATAAACAGCTTTAAACAAACATTAATAAAAAATAAAATAAACAACAGCACATACTTACCTGTAAAATTGACCCCTCCAGCGTTGGCCTTCTGTCCTCTCTGGATATAGTCATGATGAAAAATAAATAATCCATGTTGATTGAAGCCAATGATCAAAAATTAAATAATCCATGTTGATTGAAGCCAATGATCAAAAATAAAATAATCCATGTTTATTGAAGCCAATGATCAAAAATAATCCAATCTTGATTGAAGCCATTGTCCATCCATCCATTCTGGCCCATTGAAAGAGGCCTCCAAAAAAAAAAACGACGCTCTAAAAAAAAAAAAACAACACACTAAAAAGAGCTCCTCCTACAAGGAGCCCCTCCCGCGATTAATTGTTTTTTTCCCACGGTCTGCTATATATACTAATTTTTGAAGGACTCTGATTGGCTGAAATTTTTGATTGACATCGATTTCAACCAATGAGAGTCTTTAAAAAATTAGCAAATCAGCAAGCAGGTATGGAAGCCTGTAAGGGTAAAAAAGGTTAGTGTGAACTTGTTTGACCCTGTATGTATTATACATATTACAGGGCTATTTTATGTGATATACATGTTACAGGATAATATCCTGTAACATGTATAGCCAAAAAATAGCACTGTAATATGTATAACAAATAAAGTGTAATAGAAATGCATGAACAATATAATATATCATGAAATAAAGAACATCAATTAATCAAATAATAAATATCAATTAATATATATTGTTGTATGTATATGTTTATGTATATTTATGTGTAATTTTTTTTATATATATATATATATATATATATATATATATATATAAATTAATATCAAAATATCACAATAAATAAATATATATATATATATATATATATATATATATATATATAACAATTTGATATATATATATATATATATATATTTATTTATTGTGATATATTGATATCAATTTTTATATATATATATATATATATATATATATATATATATATATATATATATATATATATATTTATATATATATATATATATATTTTTTTTTTTTTTTGGGCCTATATGTTATTTAAGGTTTTTAAGGTACGGTTGGGGCCTATATGGTCCCAATTTGTTATTTAAGGTTTTTAAGGTACGGTTGGGGCCTATATGGTCCCAATTTGTTATTTAGGGTTTTTAAGGTACGGTTGGGGCCTATATGGTCCCAATTTGTTATTTAGGGTTTTTAAGGTACGGTTGGGGCCTATATGGTCCCAATTTGTTATTTAGGGTTTTTAAGGTACGGTTGGGGCCTATATGGTCCCAATTTGTTATTTAGGGTTTTTAAGGTACGGTTGGGGCCTATATGGTCCCAATTTGTTATTTAGGGTTTTTAAGGTACGGTTGGGGCCTATATGGTCCCAATTTGTTATTTAGGGTTTTTAAGGTACGGTTGGGGCCTATATGGTCCCAATTTGTTATTTAGGGTTTTTAAGGTACGGTTGGGGCCTATATGGTCCCAATTTGTTATTTAGGGTTTTTAAGGTACGGTTGGGGCCTATATGGTCCCAATTTGTTATTTAGGGTTTTTAAGGTGCGGTTGGGGCCTATATGGTCACACTTGCTCTTTTAAGGTTTTAAACGTTACAGTTTGGGTCTTAAACGTTCTAATGTTTTTTTTTTTGTTTTCTATAACTTCCCAGGTGCAAACTATCTGTGGAATCAGATTTCTTTGGACTCGTTGGTTGACTTACTGGACGTGAATACCCCGAGAAGGAGCGTCAACTGTTGGTGAGTATATGGTCACACTTGGACTTTTAAGGTTTTAAAAGTTACGGTTTGGGTCTTGAGATTTCTAATGTTTTTTTTGTTGTTTTCTATCACCCCCCAGGTGCAAACTATCTGTGAAAGCAGATTTGTTTGGACTCGTTGGTTGACTTACTGGACGTGAATACCCCGAGAAGGAGCGTCAACTGTTGGTGAGTATCATTGCCTTTAATTTTCTGTCCATGTGTATAGGTGCAAATTTGATGGTGATGTAGTCTTGTCACATGAGGGTTTGCAATCTGTAATGTATACCAATGAAATCAACACACTGTTATTTTTAAGTAATTTTGTGACATAATATAAATTAATATACCGTGATCTCTTTCTTTTATTGGTATCAATATCAGAAATGAATACTATTGACTCTCTACTTGTGAAGCCTTTCGCCACCCTAACCTATGAGGAGAAGGTGGAAGTAAAACGGTTAGGAGCTGACCAACCAGAGATAAATCTGCAGCAAATCGCAAGAGATAGAGGGAAGCAATATGTCCGTAATTTCAATACTGAATGGTACAAGAAGAACGACTGGCTTTCTGGAAGCGTTTCTAGGAAGTCCTTATATTGTTTCCCATGCATCCTATTTGGTGGTGACGCTGCTTGGACCAAAACTGGAGTGACTGACGTCAAACATCTAGCTGACAAATTGGCAAAACACAAAAGTTCTAAAGCTCACTTGGATAACAGGATCAAGTTTGAGATGCTTGGACAGGCGAACATTGCTGTTCAACTGGACCAAGGATACCAAGTCAGCATTCAAAAACACAACGAAGAAGTGGCTAAGAACCGGTACATCCTTTCGAAGATAATTGATTGTGTTCGCTTTTGTGGCGCCTTTGAACTGGCATTAAGAGGACACGACGAGAGTGAAACATCGCTAAATCCAGGAGTGTTTAGAGGCCTGGTGGATTTGGTTGGCAGTATCGATAGTGCAATGGAACAGCATTTGAAGACTGCAACTGTGTTTAAGGGCACTTCCAAAACCGTGCAGAATGAGCTACTGGACTGCATGCATGAAGTTATAAAGGAAGTGATTCACCAAGAGCTTAAGGAAGCCCAGTTTGTGGCAATCCAAGCGGATGAAACAACCGATATTTCCGCTAGGACACAGTGCGTTGTAGTCTATCGCTACATTGACAAGAAGCATCAAGTGGTGGAAAGATTTGATGGCTTCACGGAAATGAAATCAACGGATGCAGACTCCATTGCTGCTGTTGTGCTGGAAACACTGAATACTGTTCTCCCAGAGCCAGAAGACAAGAAGAAACTCATAGCTCAAAGCTATGATGGTGCCAGTGTGATGCGTGGAGATCAAGGAGGAGTTCAAAGAAAAATAAAAGACGTGTACCCGAACGCACACTACGTCCATTGCTATGCTCACCAACTGAACCTAATAATGGAGAAAGCAGTTTCAAGGATTGGAAGAGTTAGAGTTTTTTTTTCAAACATAGGCGGCATACCATCTTTTTTTTCACGCTCTCCAAAAAGGACTGGAGTTCTGGATGAGGTAGTTGGTAGAAGACTTCCAAGAGGTGCACCGACACGATGGAACTTCAACGTTAGGACCGTGAACGTGATCTACGAGAACAGAGATGCGCTACTTGAGTGTTTCCAGACAATTGAGGCATGTCTAAACTTTGATCCAACATCTATACGGGAAGCCGCAGGTTTCATTGGAATGCTGGAAGACAGGGAGTTCCTTTACTTCCTTAAATTATTTCATTTAATAATGCCACATGTAGACATCCTCTATAGTCAGCTTCAGAAGCGAGACACGGATACTGTTTATATCAAAAAAGTCACAGAAGACTTTGTCGCCAGCATCCAGAAAATCCGGAATTCTGTGGAAGAGATAGAAGCAAGTTTGCCAAGCGATCTAACAGTCAACAGACGGAGTGCGGAGATCTCAACCTTGAGACAACTTTCAAGAGAGGTATGTGACATAGTGGTGGTTCATGCAAAAGAACGATTTTCATTTTCAAATCACCTAGTCAGTGCCAAACTTGTTCAAAGTGACTTGTATAAAACCCATGGCACTTGCTTTCCAACCCAAGCTCTGGAAGACACTGTGCAAGCATATCCAATACTGAAGAAGGAACAATTACGCACTGAGCTGTCACTTCTCTATGGGAAGACAGATTTTCATGCTTGTACAAGTGCTGTTGCTCTGCACAAACTTTTACATCAATTGAATCTGCAGAATGATTTCACAGAGACAGTGAAATTATTAAGAATCCTGATTACAACACCGATGACCACTGCAGAATCAGAAAGATGCTTCTCCACATTGAAGAGTATAAAAACCTTTTTAAGAAGCACCATGTCCCTGGAGCGGTTGAATGCATTGGCGATGCTCTCAATGGAAAAGCAACTGATTTCCGAGATCCCACACTTCAATGAAAAAACCATTGAGAAGTTTTGTTCTTTGAAAGATCGCCGTGCAAAATTAAAATACAAGTGATTGAAGCAAAGAAGAATGCATACCCCCAAGGTGTGCAAAGATAAACTGCGTTAAGCAGCACCACCTCACACTACCAAACATAACTAGTGGTAAGTAAAGTATGAACGGTGTGTGGGTGTGCATATGGAAGGAGCTATGAAAGGTGTGTGCATGGTCAGTAACAATTGTTGAAGCCTTGGCGTGGTTTGAAGGAATTGGAGGCACTTCCAAGGGTAGCTGTCACTTGTGTACAGGAAGCAAGAATTCCATGTCTGTACAAGTGCTGTTGCTCTGCAGCAACTTTAGCATCAATTTAATCTACATAATTTAACAGAGTGAGTGAAGCTATAAGGAATCCTGCTTACAACAACGAAGACTACTAAAGAACCAGAAAGATGCTTCTCCACATTGAAGAGGATCAAAAAAGTAATTAAAAAGCACCATGGCCCTGTAGCGGTTAAATGCATTGGTTTGAAGGAATTGGAGGCACCTTCAAGGGTACGTAAAGTTCTCAGAAATGGCACCACCTCACTACCAAAAATAACTAGTGGTAAGTAAAGTATGAATGGTGTGTGGGTGTGCATATTGAAGCAGCTATGAAAGGTGTGTGAATGGTCAGTAACAATTGTTGAAGCCTTGGCGTGGCGTTACTGCTCATATGGTTATCCATATGCTAATTCAACGTGTTTGTTTGACATTGATTATTGTGTGGTCTAAACAGAAGTGAAATGTTGTTGTTTTCTTGAATCCCAAGATCCACTGGTTTGGGCCTATGCAGTGCTGATTGGTCTTCTAAGGTATGTTTGAGGCCTATATGGTCCCACTTGGTCTTCTAAGGTATGTTTGGGGCCTATGGTCACACTTGGTCTTCTAAGGTATGTTTGGGGCCTATGGTCACACTTGGTCTTCTAAGGTATTTTTGAGGCCTATATGGTCCCACTTGGTCTTCTAAGGTATGTTTGGGGCCTATATAGTTCCACTTGGTCTTCTAAGGTATGTTTGGGGCCTATGGTCACACTTGGTCTTCTAAGGTATGTTTGGGGCTTATATAGTCACACTTGGTCTTCTAAGGTATGTTTGGGGCCTATATAGTCACACTTGGTCTTCTAAGGTATGTTTGGGGCCTATAGTCACACTTGGTCTTCTAAGGTATGTTTGGGGCCTATATAGTCACACTTGGTCTTCTAAGGTATGTTTGGGGCCTATATGGTTCCACTTGGTCGTTTAATGTTTTTTAAGTATGGTTTTGTTCTTGAATGGTATGATTGATTTGCTTGTTTTCTTTCAACCCCAGGTGCAAACCCTATGTGGCTGCAGATTTGTTTCTACTCATTGGTCAACTTAATGAACGTGAATACCCTGAGAAGAAGAGCTGACTAAAGGTAGGTGTCACTCCTTTAATTTTTCTGTTAATACGTATAGGTGCAATTATGATATTGCTGTAGTCTTGTCACATGAGTTTTTTCAATCTATATTGTATACCAATGAATTTAACACATTGTTACTTTACTTCTTGACATTTCTGCATTGCAGATCATGTATTTCAATGGGCTTTACAAGCATAAGGTCATTGGGCGGGGCTTATAAAGGTCATTATGACGTCAGGGGGAGGAGTTATAAAAATGGGTGTGGTTTGAAAAAGGGGGAGTGGCTATGTTTCGCCCTGTCGCCCCTCCAACTTGAAAAGTCACCAGCCGCCACTGTGTATGATCCTGATTAATTATGCTCTTAGTCAGTCTTAAGCTTTCCAAACATGTTTTTTCATTGTATGTTTGTCCCTTAATCATAGTACTGAATGTATCTGCTTGTGTGCTTGACAGTTCACAAACCTATAGTGGGCATGAATAAATATACATAGTTGATATCTTCTTATTCATTATTATTTTGAATATCAAAACTGGTAAAAGGAAAGAGAGGACCTTTATAGATGTTTAAACTACCTAGCTTTCAAGCTCATCTCTTTAACAAGTCCAACTATTTGAAAGGATATTCATTAATATGCATACTTTTTTTTATTAGCTGTGTCACTTTATGGACCACTGTAGTGCATTTACAAGTTTGTTTGTGGGACATAGACCATTAAACACTTTTTGAGGTTTCAGTTTTCCCCTTAAGCAGAGCTGCTTTTCTCCTCCTCCTCAGTGAGAGTGGCCAACTCTGTCTGGAAGTTAGATTTTTTTTTTTTAAATGGCTGACATTTCCCGTTCTGGTTCAGACTGAGCAATCTCAGTAAACTGGGTGGGGCTATGATAACTCAAGCACTATCACTGGCCGGGTCTATGCGGGAGCTGCAAGCAGGCCACAATGCACCTATTACCTCTGTGTAGGTCATACTAGTTATGCAGCAAGCATGGCAAGTGATGTCATTGGCCAGTCTGCTTACAAGCTCCATGATAAGCCAGCCCCCAGAACTGGCCATGCCCCAGGAAGGTGCGAAAAAGCGTATTTGCTTGAGGAGAAAATCGTCAATTTAAAAAGTAAATATTTATTGTAACCTGCATTCTGTTTTAATTGTCCATGCTCAACAAACAAACAACATGTAGAAATATCTACATTTCATTGCAGCTAATTGGTCATTTTCCCAGGCTCACTCAGAAAGACATAAGTAATAGATAGGTTTGAATACATAAGTTAGTTAAAGGGGCACTGTCACCCACCGAAAGCTAGTGTGCATCTCAATAAGAATGTAGAACAAAAAAGCTGATAAACTCAGTAATGAGTATAGCTAGTTTTTAATGCCCTTTAAAAGTTTATTTATTTCTTTATTTTTTAAATAACTGATTTTGGTGGTGATAGAATCCATTTAACATTTCAGGAATTCATGTTATAGGTTAAAAATGAAGGCTGTTAGAGTAGTCAGTAGATAGGCCTGTGCCCATACCTCCAGTCCCTTTCTTCCAGATCTCCACTGGATCATTAAACTAATTTATTGATCGTATCTGAAACCTCCAAATTCTTAAATGAATACTGACGTGTCATATTTATAGTATGTTCTCTTGAATAACCTAACTGTATAGAAGTCACATCTATTACCCTCTATTGAAGAATGACTCTACATTGTAGACTTGACAGTATAACTCAATGGAAGAATAAACGCATATAGGACAACCCTACCCCTCAAGCAGGAATCATATCTACAAAGTGAATGTCCCAGGTATGAGTATAATTGGTACTAGAAATGGCATTTCATATGTTTGCAATATCATTCATTGAAATTACTTTATTATACTAGTTCCAAAGTTTGTGATTAATTGTTGCTAATGCTAATTATTTTGTTCAATTATTGAATAGATATGCAGAACAAGGGTTTGACCACAAAATGTATTCAAGTTTATCCAATATATAACTACACTAGCGAATTGCCCGTCAAAAAATGACGGCAATGAAATAGTAAGGTAGCTAAATTAGTAAATGAATATATTGTACCTATTTTGAAGCATTGTGATGAAGAGCTGGCAATGTGTGTTGATGCTGCTGCAGCATTAGTGGTGTGGAGCTGCTGTATAAGCATGCTGAATGTGTGCAGTGTAACACTGTGCGTGCGCGAGACCAAACCGTTAGCGTAGTCGTGTACTTCCGCATTGGTGTAAAATGGCGAGTAATGTGTGGTATAGGTCTGTATCGGAATATCCGTAGGTGTTTTGTGGTGTTTTGCGAGTTTCTTGTGGTGTTTTGCGAGTTTAGAGTGCTGTAGCCTCGTTTTCGTTTTGTTCGGCGGCCATTTTTTCTCTCGCTTCGTTTTTTTTTTAGTCTCTAAACTGTTTTATTTCGAGTAAAATCGAGGTGTAAGTTGCATTTTTGAGGTCCTGGGTGCTCCCTCTTGGTGTAGGTAAGTTTTTTATGTATGTGCTGTGTGTATGTATTGTGTTTTAAATGTTTGTATGTCGGCGTGTTGCGTCCGATGTTTGCGAGGTCGTAATGTGTGGTAACGTGTTTCGTACGTTGTTTGCGTGCCTCGTAAAATTTAGCGAGTGTCGTAATTTGTGTGTCGTGTTTTTTGAGTAGCGACGTGAATTTTGCGAGGGTTTGAGGCCCTTGCCCAGTGACCTCGCCAGCAACTGAGTCCCTCGCTTCGCGAGGGGCCTCAGTTGCTGGCATGGAGCGCCTTCGGCGCTCCATGCCAGCAACTGAGGCCCTTGCCCAGTGACCTCGCCAGCAACTGAGTCCCTCGCTTCGCGAGGGGCCTCAGTTGCTGGCATGGAGCGCCTTCGGCGCTCCATGCCAGCAACTGAGACCCGTGCCCAGTGACCTCGCCAGCAACTGAGGCCCTCGCTTCGCGAGGGGCCTCAGTTGCTGGCATGGAGCGCCTTCGGCGCTCCATGCCAGCAACTGAGGCCCTTGCCCAGTGACCTCGCTACGCGAGGGCCGCGGCTCGCTACGCGAGGGCCGCGGGCTCGCTACGCGAGCCCGCAAGCGTGAGCAGCGACTCGTACGCTCACAACTATATATGTGATACAATGGCCCCTATTTAATTCCAAGCCCGTAATTACCTTCATACAGCCCATATATCTGCGGGTTATAAATGTGTCAGTTACAGATGTATTTAATTGACTCAAGCCTGCAAGTACAGGCTCACAGGCACCAGACACAAACCATTAACCCCTACATAGCATTTCAGAAACAGGTGTCTAACCCATTTGCGAGTCCTATCTAGTATTCGTAGAATTTTTATTTATACATTTCCCATTTACAAGTTTGAAGGCAATTGCGGGCTTGTTGAATTGTTATAATTAAATATGGATTTTGCACCTTTAGCACTGGTAACATTTGCAGGCTTGAAACCTCAAAGGAGAAGATGGGATGGAGTTACGTTTTTGAAAACCGCAGGGTTTTTGAGCCTGTAACTCACAACTGGAATGCGAGTAGCAAAATCTATACAATTAAATATCACATATATAGTTGTCCGTGTGCATCACGTTACGATGGTGGTCATGCTGTTGCACCCATAGAGCCGCAACTGCGAGGCGAGGCGTCGACCACATGGGACTTAGGCTGCAATGAGTGCCAAAGGCGCTCATTGCACTCCGAACCTCTCGAAGCAAGGCGAGCAGTTGAGGCCCGCAAGACTTAGGCTGCAATGAGCGCCAAAGGCGCTCATTGCACTGAGAGCCTTGCAAAGCGAGGCGAGCAGTTGAGGCATGCAGGACTTATCCTGCAATAAGAGCCAAAGGCGCTCATTGCACAGCGAGCCTCGTGAAGCACGCAGGGCTTATCGAGGCGAGCAGGTGAGGCACACGGGACTTACGATCCGTACGACTTAGGACTGAAACCCGTACATGCACTGTGCGCCTCACAAATTTATGACTTTAACGGCCGGACCACGACTGAAAAGACATGAAAAAAATACAACAAATATGCCTCAAATTAACTTACAAACACCACAGTGGGGGAGCCTGTGAGCAAGGTTGCAAGTTAATTTGAGGCATATTTGCCGTTTTTTCACGATCGAAAATCGCCTAAGCGAGAAAAAAAAAAGACTGCCGAAAAATCTCAAAATGATGAAAAAGAGGCCCAAGGACGTAAAACTAGCCCGAAGGACGCAAAAAATAGCCCTAAGCAGTAACACTTAATGAAAGCCAGTAACACTTAATCCAAGCCACTAACATTTAACATTTAGCACAAGCCAGTAACACTTAACCCAAGAGCCAGGCCTATAAACTACACAGGGGAGAGGCTAGCAATGAGTGCCGAAGACGCTCATTGCGAGCGACGCAATGAGCGCCAAAGGCACTCAGCGCAGGGCTCGCGGTGGGTGCCGAAGGTACAGCATTCCCAGCCATAACATTTTATTACAGTCATTTTTGACGGGGAAGTAGCTAATCAGTAATATTTACGGGCTCCGTTATGGGCTCCAGTATTTGCGATTTGGACAATTAAATAGGGGCCTATGCCTCTAAAAACCCCATTAACAGTCATGTATACCCCACAATCTATAATATCATGCTGACACTGCCAAGGCAAGGTAATACAATCTAAGGGAGCCTGTAGTTGTTGAAAACTAAAAATGATACAAAATCCTGATTTGGTCAAAAGGGAAAACAAAGCCCCTTACAAAACAATAAAACATCCCTCTCTAAGCGAGAATGTTATAGTCACAAAAGCTAACAAATTAATATATTTGAGACATTGTGCCATGTTTGGGTAGTTTTGTTTTTTGTTAATTAATAATTAACAAACCATTTTGATAATTAATAATTAATAAATAATTATTATTTTAAAGAGACTTTGGAAGTGCTCCATTAAGGGTTGTCACTTCGAACCTTGGTTTCTGTTTTTCTTTTTTGATTGCTCAGCACTCATCTACATTTTGTATTGTGACATGAATAGTTAGTAATATTAAAGTGACTCTCTGTTCAGTTTTTTATTTTATATAAATGATTTAACAACCTTTATTTTATGAAGTTTATTCTCTTTACAATTAAGTTCATATGTACTTCTAGAACAAATGCTCTTTCTTCTTGTTAAGTCCCTTGCTTGCTGCCACTTTCACATGTGTTACCTGGCAGTTCAGTTATGACAAATAAAGTTAAAGGGCCATTATGCAAAAGACCATCTCACCCATTAACACTATTTTGTTTTGAATGTAAAATAAATTAAAGGGATGGGAAAGTTTCTTTGATTAATACATTTCTGCACTCTATAGGCAAAAAGCAGCCTATTTGTATGCAGCACATCTCATAAAACATTTTATTAATATCTAAAAATCCCTCTAATGATTGTGTTGACACCTCCAGGGGGTGTCTACACAGGTATCTGATCCCCCCCAATCAGCATGCAGCATCAAGGGAGCATTATTAACCCACTATTTACCTGCTGTTGCTTGCTCAGGCAATTTCCTTGCAGCTTTCTCTCTGTATTTCAGTAGCAATACATAGTACATATCACTGATACACTACATATCCCAGGCTGCTTTGCAGCGAAAACAAGAGCTCCAGAGTTAGTTCAAAAGTTTCAGCTAACCTAATTGGCGAAAACAAATCATTTTAAATTTGATACTAAATTAGCCTGGGTTTGAAGGGTGTTAACCAACTGTCAGAAATTACAAGATGTTTTGCTTACTTCAATGTAAGTGTTTAAATGTTTATTTTAAGATTTTTTTCATGCAAAAAAATGTTTGCATACACTACTAATTCTCATCTATCAGATGCATACATAAATCAGCAAACTTAGATATGCCTTTAAATATATTTAAGGATCAACAATAAAGCATCTCAGAAACAGATACAAAATTTGTGTGATCTGCCCATTATCTTGCAAGTGAATTTAGAGGAAGTGCAAACAATGAGTCCGAGAGAGTATGCTTATTTTCTAATCGGATCTACATTGACTGAATGAGAATCCCAGCACATTTTTTGCAGGTCTGACATCCATGAGACTCAGTGCCCTTTATTTTGTTGTAATATGTGAAGGAATAAGAGAAAATAATTGTATTTTGTTTCAAATTAATGTAATTTATCTACACCATCATCACTTATTTTTCATGCAAAAATCATTTTTTTGTAAAGTTTAATATATGATCTTTTAAACGCATGATATAAATGGTTATCATTATTATTATTATTATTATTAACTTGTATTTGTAATGCGCCAACATATTCCGTAGCGCTGTACAGGGGATGAGAACAAGGAATACAATGTTTAACTGCAGAAAATAGAGGGCCCTGTTTTGAGCCTAGAATCTTTGTAGGAAGTGCTTACAAGATTGGAAAAACGCTACTTACAATCTAAAGGGAATGAAAGAAACCAGGGAAAGAGCAGATAAGGAGTAGCAAGGGTTAGGAAGAAAGTGAACGTTTACTTAGGTAGGAAGTTATACAAATTAAAAAGGTCATTGCATTTAGTAGGAGAGGGAGTGGATCAGATAGAAGTCATTAGAGGTGATTGGCAATATTGTGTAAATTTTGTATGCCCCTAGTGGTCAGATAATATGACATGCAAGTGGAAATGTCAGGTGAGGGCCTGGGTTAGGAGATATATATCCTCAGCGGAAAAAGGAGAGAGAGGGGAGATATGTGAATGGGACTTGCAGAAATGATTCTGCTTATGAGCTTTAGTAGAGGGAGGAGACAGTGGCTGGAGGAAGGAGAGTAGCTCATGGGAGCATAAAAAAGGAGAGTATGAGAGGTGAGATGGTTATGTTTGAGACATGATGTGGAAAAGTTGAGAAGAGCCTGAGGGAAATGCAGGAGGTTACTAGGAAGGCACAAGGAAACATTGTGTAAGGAATTAGGTAGCAGGTGTTGCTAATTGATCAGCTTTAAGATATATGTGTGAAATAATAAGAGTAGTCAGGGGCAGGTGGGAGAGGGGCAGGGAGGGAGGGGATTGGTTTGCAATTCAGTCAGAGAAGATATGGCTGGCAAGATGTCTGCGAGAGAGAGAAAGTAAAGAGGTTGGACTAAAGGGGCCCTTTAAGGCCAGACTCATAGGGGTTGGGCTTCATACTCCAGACAATATGAAGTGATGGTTTCCTTTTTCAAACTGAAAATATAAGCTGTGAGCAGTAACACACAGAGATATGTAAAGGCTTCCTTTTTTACATTATGTACCTGCAATGTGTTATTATAAATAATTAAATATCATGATTTAAAAGCACTGATTATTAGTAAGAGGTTATATTGAGCAAAATGAGGAATAGTCATGCCTTTATCCTTTTTATATTTCCTTCTTTTATTAATTATCATTATTTGTTGTTGTTCAGTCCTTCAGTCGTGTCCAACTCTTAATGACCATATGGACATAGCACACCAGGCACATCTGTCTGTGTTTCTGGTTGTGCTTATTCACCTGATTTTCATGGCAGAGATACTGGAGTGGGTTGCTAGTTCCTTCTCCAGTGGGCTGTGATTTATCTGACCTCTCTGCTATGACCTGCCCACAAACCCCTTCACCATGACAAGGTAACGATCCAGAACGGGAAATATCATTATAGTTAGTCATCCACTATAATAGATTTTAGCTTGTAACGCCTGCAAGGTGCGTTCTGCTCAGGCGTTACACACAAGTTACTAGTGCTAAATTTTGGGAAATTGAGCAACTGTGCATGTGCGCCGAAGTCGAGAGGATGGGAAGGGACTGTGGGAAGGAGTGAGGGAAGAGGAGGGAGTGGGTGGGACGAGTGAGGTAAGGGAGAGAGAGTGTGGGAAAGAGTGAGGGAAGGGAGAGAGAGAGGGTGGGAAGGGAGAGGAAAGGGAGAAGGGAGAGGTTGGAAGGAGTG
Organism: Discoglossus pictus; assembly: GCA_027410445.1. Taxonomy (NCBI): domain Eukaryota; kingdom Metazoa; phylum Chordata; class Amphibia; order Anura; family Alytidae; genus Discoglossus; species Discoglossus pictus. Next base: position 190,628,498 of record CM050163.1, on the reverse strand, counting down.
AGGGAAATGAGAAAGGGAGAGGGTGCGAAGAAGTGAGGGAAGGGAGAGAGACAGAAGAGCGAGAGAGACAGATATAGAGAGAGACAGGACAGAGACAGACACAAGACATAGAGAGAGGAACAGAGGCAGGAGAGAGAGAGATAGCGAGACAGACACAGGACATAGGAGAGAGACAGACACAGGAGAGAGAGAGGGAGAAGAAGAAAGAGAGAAACATACAATTATATGATACCATAATTTATCATGGGCAAGTTATTAGTTACATAAAATGTTGCAGGAACAGAAAGTAAAAATAGGAGTATTTACATATCTCAGCATTTCTCTCCACATTGTTCATTTTATTTAATTTGAAAAACAGAGCTCTATATTCTCTCTTTACAGTTTCTGGCAGACCCATCATGCAGTTCTACCAGGTTACATATGTGAAAAATGCCATGACCCATGCATGATCCATTTAGGCTAGGTAATGAAATAACTGACACGACAACTGGAGTTGGGAAAAACAACGGGCCACAGCTTTATTTTGAAACAATGTAAACAACAACCATAACTTATTTAAATGACTAATTTAGTCCTTTCTTTCCGGGGGAGGAGCCCGGCCACGAACAGTGACCTCACACTTTGAGCCCTGCCCAAAGCCCCAATGCTTATCTTTAAGCACGCCCTGTGAGGTGGGGCCATCGCCCCCTTAGGCCAGTGGGCCGGGCAACTCACTTCCCGCCGCCAAGTCATAAATTAACATTACACAACATACAATAGCCACTTCACCGAATTCTTTAACCAAAATATATATTAATTTCAATATTTCTTATTTATATTATTTATTTATTTATTTATTTATTTTTAAAGAATACTCTATAAACAACTGTTAACAACAAGATACAGGGTGGGTGGGTGGGATTTCAGTCGGGAGACCGCGCTGCTGTGATCAACGGCGCGAAACGGGCTTCCGACACGCCCCCCGACGCACCTGATTGGCTGATAGCCTCACAGGCTCCGCTGGGTCACGCGACGCTACGGGCTGACCCAGGGAGCTTGTGCAGCCTCCGCGTCATACATGACCCATGCATGATCCATTTAGGCTAGGTAATGAAATAACTGACACGACAACTGGAGTTGGGAGAAACAACGGGCCACAGCTTTATTTTGAAACAATGTAAACAACAACCATAACTTATTTAAATGACTAATTTAGTCCTTTCTTTCCGGGGGAGGAGCCCAGCCACGAACAGTGACTTCACGCTTTGAGCCCTGCCCAAAGCCCCAATGCTTATCTTTAAGCACGCCCTGTGAGGTGGGGCCATCGCCCCCTTAGGCCAGTGGGCCGGGCAACTCACCTCCCGCCACAGAGCATGCGAGGGACGCCTCCCGAGGCTGCGATCCCCCCCTGCTGGACATTAAAGCCAAAGCCCGCAAAACACTCTCCCTAAACTCCAACATCATCAACTCGTACCCTATTTCCGTAAGATGAACCTTATCTTTCGCGAAAAAATCATCAGCACCGACCGGTTCGAACTCTTTATACCGGATGGCAACGAAACCCTGTTTCCTCACAAAACTCGCGATCTGCTGGTTGATCTTTTGTCTAGCCTTGTGCAAACATACTGGGTCGCGTGCGTTACGCCACGATCTTCTCTTAATCATCTCGGACCAGATAAGGAACGTGCCAGGGAACTTCTTTACCCACTTCTCAACGTCTCATCTCATTACTTTCAGCATCCGTCTCATGGGAACTGTCCCCAAACCATTCCCGCCGGCATGAATTATTATCACGCTGGGCTGACCGTAACGCTGCGCGTAAGTATCCAGGAGACCGTCGAGCTGCGCCCATCGCAGCCCCCGAATGCCACACCACCGTACGCGCAAGTCCGTAACTGCGGCTAACCTGTGGGCCCAGTACACGTATGAATGGCCCACAATCCATAGTTGCTTCTGTTACCCTGAAAGTAGAAAGCAACACCATTATACCACTGCATTTGGCCTTACATAGGACCGAAAACGTTCTGAATCCCACCTCCCGATGCGCTTCACTGTCGCGTCGGGCAACCCCAACCTAGCCGCTTCTGTGGCAGCTCCAATCCGAAAAGAGTGTGTTCCGAAGTCGGACTGCTTAAAACCGAGCCGATGCAGTGCGCTTTTTAAAACTTTTTTAAATTGATACTTTGACAGTGCCGTTCCATCGGCGTGTACCAGCAGCGAACACCGTCCCGCCGGTCGCTGCTTAAGGTACTCCTTTACACATGCATATGGGCAACACTCCGTGCCAACCTGATGCAGAACAACTTCTCTTCCTTTCCCCACTTGGTCGGTCTTTGACCTCCGCAACCACAATATCACCATACCTTCCCTGAGGCAGGTATCCACCAATTGCAGTCCCCCCGAACCGTGTCTACTGTTCGCAACTAAATCCCCTATCCTAAACGCTCCGAAGAACGCCAGGGAAAAAGCCGTTCGGAAAAGTAGGGATTCAAAGGGGTTCCTGCAAACCACCACCAACTCCTGAGCCAATCTCAGCAACAACGCAAATGTTATTGGCCGCCTGCTATCCGGCCTTTGCAACCCGCTGAACATTCCGCGCACCCCTTGCGCACTAGAAACTCCTTTGTAAGGTCCCTCTGCCCAGCAAGCTTAAACATAAAAGCAAGCGCCGTGACCTGTCTCCCTACTATGGTTCTTGATTCGCCTTGCTCGGCGCACCGCAGCAGGTACCAAAGCAGGATCCCTATGCTCTTCTCTTCCGTCTTGGCACCACCTGCCAGTGCCACTAGACTATCCCATTTTGCCCACACGCGTCTATAAGCGGTCCAAGTCGCTGGGGAAACAGACTGTCTCACGAGTCTCGTTACCTGACAGCTCCAATCTCCCAAAGCTCCTCGGGGATGTGCTCCCCCAGGGCGTTCGCATAAGGAGCCAGCGCCCTGAAGCGGTCCTCCTGAAACCGAGAGAGGGCGTAAGCAATTCCGTTATCCACTACTGTCACATGTCTTGCCTGAAACCATATGTTCAGGCGAAGACAACATAGCACAAGGTGCCGAAGCAATCTTTTCACCGGTACGGATGCTGCCGTGATGTTGTTCACGGCCTCCACCAACCCCTTATTAACCGAATGGAATATGACTCGCCGGTCCCTGAAACGGGCACCCCATAAGTGAACTGCTACCACCATAGGGAACAGCTCCAGGAATGTGGGGTTCTGCATTAAACCGGCCTCTTCACATTCCTCCGGCCACGCCGCAGCGCACCATCTCCCTTGGAGATAAGCCCCACAGCCAATCTGTCCGGACCCATCGGTGTGGAGATCTAGCTCTGCGCTGGTGGCGCCCTCCTTTTGAAGGAGCACCCGCCCATTAAAATCGGCGAGGAACACCGCCCACACCCTCGCATCATCACGCATAACCCTAGAGACTGTTAGGAAATGATGCGGCTTCGCAATCCCTATAGTAGCCAGTGACATCCTTCTACAGAATATCCGCCCCATGGGGATAATTCTGCATGCGAAGTTCAACTTCCCCAATATTGATTTCAACCGCCGCAGAGTTACCCTCCGCGCGCCCTGTAGCGCCTTAATCTCTGCTTGCATGTCTACCACCTTCTCCAAGGGAAGACTGCACTCCATTTTGTAGGAGTCAATCCGAATCCCTAGAAAAGTCAATTGTTCCGTAGGGCCCTCCGTCTTGTGATGGGCCAGCGGTACCCCGAATTCTGTACAGATTTCGATGAACACGTCCAGCATGAAACGGCAAGCGATGTTTCATGCTGGGCCAACGAAAAGGAAATCATCCAGGTAATGGGTAATACTCTTGTACCCCGCTTCGATGCTCACGACCCATTGTAAAAATTTGCTGAAGGCCTCGAAGTAAGCACAGGATATCGAGCATCCCATGGGTAAACATAAATCAAGTAACTTCCGTCTACGAAGCACCCCAGCAGCCGATGGCTTGACGGGTGTACGGGGAGCAATCTGAATGCTGCCTCGATGTCCACTTTTGCCATAAGGGCCCCATGGCCCTCCCTCCTCACCAGGTCGACCGCCCGGTCAAATGACTCATAAGACACAGTAGCCTGGTCTTTTGAGATGCCATCGTTTACCGAACGACCTCTGGGGTAGGAGAGATGTTGTATCAACCTAAATTTACCCTTCTCCTTCTTGGGGACCACCCCAAGTGGAGACACGACTAAACCCGGGATGGGCGGGGCCGCAAATGGCCCTGCCATCCTCCCCAATTTTACCTCGTTGAGCACCTTAGCTTGAGCTACCCCTGGGAAATCCCTGGCCGACTTCAGGTTTGGAACAAGAAAACCCTGAATGTCGACCCCGCATGGAATACGGAATCCTTCTCGGAAACCGTCCTCCAGCAGGCGCGCAGCTTCGGCGGTGCCTGCCAATTTACTGTAGCGTTTTAGCCACGGCAGCATGGCGGGGAGGTGTATGGGCGTCCTGCCCCTTTGCAGGAGGTTCGCCCCTGCCTCCCTCTTTTGGTCTACCGCATCTAGACAGGGGGTGCTCCCCTCCACAATTTGAACATGCGTGCTTTAACCTGCAGTTAGGGGCCCATCTACAGACCCCCTCGTTATACGCAAAACAGGTCTTAAGGCCTGCTCCTGAGGCGGGGGTGGGGCCCTTAGCTCCACCGCCCGCTCCGAAAGGGCGTCGTGACTCTCATGGGTGTCATGATGTTTAGCCAATACGCCACCGCTTTGTCACTCCACGCCATGCTTGGCCTTGAGGCCAAGTATTGCCGGAATTCCTCATCGTACCGCCACCAGGCTGTACCCCCATAGACCTTGTGAGCATTCCGAATTTCGTCTATGTAAACGAATAATCCCGAACTCTGTTCGGGGTGTCGCTCACACAGTACGCAAGCCCATATTGAGAATGCTTGCAGCCATGTATCAAACGTCCTAGGTAGCCTAGCAAAAGATTTCCGCCGCTCGTCCCCCTCCCTGGGGCCCCTCTCGGCCAAATCTGTTTGCCTAGACATATGGAGAAGGGAGAACAACTCTATAAATTCCCTCCTCCAGATCTTTTCCTTAACCTCCTGGGTAAGGTGTGCCCCTAAGTTATCCAACGAGCATAAGACTATAGGCCTCATGGCTGCGTCGGTAACTCCTGCATTGGTACTACCTATTGCTGCAATCGCATTGCCTACCGGCTCGGGCGCGCGCATGCTAGGTAACGCCTCGCTTGCGCTCGCTGGCGCCACTGTAGCTGCTGGCTGGGACCATGCACCCTTCGCTAGCCCCCCTATCCAAGCTCCCATTTCGTGCTCGCTAACCGCGATGTTGCTCGCAGCTAGTAGAGTCTTCTATGACCCGATAAACCCTCCCTTGTCTGCTGCGCAGCTCAAATCTGAGCGCTCACCTGCTTCTGGAAGCTTTGGAGTGGATACGGCCAACGGAGTATCCCTGCGTCTCCTGACGCTCCGGGGACTCTGACCGTCTGGCCCTCCGCGGGCTCCTCCTCTCAGATCCAGTGCATGCACAGCTGCACCGACAAGATCTCCTGCTTCTCGACCTGGATCTCCTTCTGGATCTGTGGGTACAAGAAGAACAGTCACAAGCTCTCCGCGACCTGCATGCCCGTGCCCATACCGCCCTTTCCTCATCTGAGGAACGGTCCTGGTCACCTAAGCCTGCGCAACTGGAGTAGGCTAGCACTGCCTCCGCCCCCATTACGGGTTCCCCTGAGACTTCCTCGGGCGTTGGAATACCCAGATGTTGGTCGGTCTTAGACCCTTTGCGCTGTGGCCTAACCGTCTCGCCCTCAGTCTCTACACTGCTACGTCTTAGCGGTGTGTGCGTAAATAGTAGCGGACTGTACCTGCTCGTAGCCTTCTTAGCTCGAGTGGGGCGTCCTAGCCTCGCCACTGCCGCTGTCACTGGCATGTCATCAATCATGACCATGCTGTCTTGGCTATTCATTTCTCTGATCACTCCATCTCTTCTTTCTCTCGTCGTCGCCATGCTCCTCTCACCGCCAATTGGGCGTCCCTGTAAAGTACCAGAAGCACTGTTATCGAGGGAAACCCCAGGGACCGTCTGCTTGGCACCGTGAGGGCCTGTAGGAGCCTTTTTTGGACTCCCGGTTTTTCTCTTACCCCCTGCACCCCCCCTACGGGGTGTTAGAGGGGTGTTTCTCGACCTTTGCCGCGGCCTAGGACCTTTAGGCAAGTTGGCTGGTGGTGGCCGGAGTGCTAGGCCCTCACCCCCACCGCCCGTGGTCCTGGCGCTCGCCTGCCTGGGGGGTATGGGGTCCCGGCCGCCCTGACCTGTAACCCCCCCATCTCTTGTATCTCTGCTGCCTGATGGACGGGGGTCTGGTAGCCCTACAGTGGTGGGATGGGAAAAAATTTCCCTGGAGCCGTCAGAATTGGCTAGGACACCAGCCACAGCAGGCTGATCCTGTTCAATGTGCTGAGGTCCAAGCGCAGAAGGCATGGGAGGTCCCAGCCTGTCCTGCACCCACCTGACCCCTTGGCTTAGGGCACGGGTCCTAACTTCAGCCAGCAAAGCCTCTAAGCCTTCTGGATCCATAAGAGCTAAGAAGGGGGACACACAGGGGGAAAACACCCAGGCACACACACCAGGCACCAACAGTAACAAGCACACACACAGACACAGACCAGGCACACACACACAAAACGGAGGAAGAAAAAACAACAATAAAGTAGCCGCAACCTATGCAGCCCCTTATTTGCTGGTAAGCTGGGGTAACAGTCTCAGTATTAAACCTTCCTACTGTGTTTAATGCTGCAGGACCTCAGACCTCCGTCCGTTTCAGTCGGGAGACCGCGCTGCTGTGATCAACGGCGCGAAACGGGCTTCAGACACGCCCCCCGACGCACCTGATTGGCTGATAGCCTCACAGGCTCCGCTGGGTCACGCGACGCTACAGGCTGACCCAGGGAGCCTGTGCAGCCTCTGTGTCATACAACATGCTTAGGAGTATAGTGGGAGAGTTTTTTTTCTAGATTACGTACTGTTAGTTTGTTTGCTTCCTCAAAATAAGTGAAGAGCAAATTTGATATGATAACTACATTGAGTGGGATATATTAAATACATGTTTTCAAAATCCTGTCCACCTAACATGTGGAGCTTTATCTCTTTATCACAGGCAGACTAAAGAGCCTCTGTAAGCATATATGAATAGTATTTGTCTGGAAAATGTCTGCCCATAAAAGCACAAGTGAAGACTCAAAGCATTTTCCTGTTTCGTCCTTGCCAGCAGTGGCATGCAGCGGGCGCTACGTGACGCAGCACCAAGACTTTGTTCAATTTGCTGTTAGAGTGTGGGTTAGACTTAGGGTTTAGAACCAATTTTTTAGTTCTGGGAGGTATTTTTTCAATGTAATGACTTACAAAATACTTAACAATCTTGTTTATAGAGTAGAAATTATGTAATATTCTATTATGATTTGTAGTTAAATCACAAAATGTAAATTATCACCAAGTAGTACACTGGGGGAAACCAGAAGTTTAGAAAGTGACCCTCATATCTGTAATTTTAGATAAGGTCCATAGCATAAGTGATTATGGGGCTGTTTGTTTTCAATGATTCTATGTGGTACATGTACTACATTGCTGAAACTGAGTGACTCCGTTCCCTCCTCTGTACATTAAAAGTTGTACATACTATATATATATATATATATATATATATATATATATATATATATATATATATACAGTAAAATCCCAGTTATTCGGCACCTAACTAACTGGCACTCTCAAGCAACCGGTACCTGCATCAATTCCCCATTCTATAGAAACTTCCGCTAAACCGGCATAACCGGCACTATACGACAGTTCCAGACTGCCAAAAATACTAACTTTTTTTTAATGTTTTTTTCCTGGGCCTAAATGGCTCAGTTTGGGTGCTAATGCCTTTTTAACGGCATTTTAAGGGGGTTTGGGGGGTTTAAGGGTTGTTTAGACCTTTTTTTGGGGGGGGGACTCCCAATTAAACAGCAACTACACTTATCTGTCAATAAGGAGTCCCCATGGGTGCCGGATAACAGGGGTTTTACTGTATGTATATATATATATAGATATATATATATATATATATCACATATTATATTTGTCCTGCTACGAGTCGGCGTCACGCTGTTTGCGTGGTCCGTACGAATAGCGGGCTTAGCGATGAGCGCCGCAGGCGCTCATCGCCCGGCGAGCCTCGCGAAGCGAGGCGATCCGTTAACCCGTAGAACTTTAGCGGGCTTAGCGATGAGCGCCGCAGGCGCTCATCGCCCAGCGAGCCTCGCGAAGCGAGGCGAGCCTGTGAGCGTAAGGGCCGTTGCTCACGCTTGCGGGCTCGCATAGTACATGTACACCCGGGGACCCGCGCCAGGCCCACAACCCACCACACAGGAGTCCACCAGCCACCCGGACAGGCCTCCGACACCCACGGAGGAGGCTGGGAACCCCGCCCCCAGGGACAGGGCCGAGCCCGACATCCAGGGCCCCCATGGCATGTTGAGCCTGCAGCCCTCGCGTAGCGAGGGCTGCGGGCAAGGGCCTCAGTTGCTGGGATGAAGCGCCATCCCAGCAACTGAGGCCCTTGCCCGCAGCCCTCGCTGCCCTTGCCCGCAGCCCTTGGCCTCAGTTGCTGGGAGATGTCATCTACACCCGGGGACCCGCGCCAGGCTCACAACCCACCACACAGGAGTCCACCGGCCACCCGGACAGGCCTCCGACACCCACGGAGGAGGCTGGGAACCCCGCCCCCAGGGACAGGGCCAAGACCGACATCCAGGGCCCCCAGGACACGGTGAGGGTCATGAGGAACACAGCAGAGGGAGAGGGGGGAAAGGGTGGAAAGAGAGGGAGGGAGAGGGGGGAAGAGACACAGGGGGTTAGAGAGGGGGGAAGACACACAGGGTGTTACAGAGGGGGGAAAGAGACACAGGAGAGGGAGTAGAGGGGGGAGAGACATAGGAGAGAGGGGAAAGACAGGGGAGGGAGAGGGGGTGGAAGAGACACAGGGGAGAAAGAGGGGGAGGAAAGAGAAACAGGGGAGGGAGGGGAAAATACATAGCAGAGGGAGAGGGAAAAAAGAGACACAGGGGAGGGAGGAAAGAGACACAGGGGAGGAAGAGGGTGGGGAAAGAGACACCTGGGAGGGAAAGTAGGGGGAAATGACACACAAGGGAGGGAAAGGAGGGGGAAAGGAGACACAGCAGCACCCCACCACTAATGCTCCAGCAACATCAAAACAGATTGCCAGCTCTTCAACACAATGCTTCAAAATAGGTAAAGTATATTCATTTATTAATGTATTATATATTTAATTATTACACACCAAACAGCATTAGCTACCTTATAATTTCATTGCCGTCATTTTTTGACGGGCAAGTCGCTAGTATATATATATTGGGCTACCTGAGAGGAAGATAATTCCCCTTTCAGATAATTTGTGAAACAATGTTCCTTGAACAGTGGAGATGCCAATATACACATCTGGACAAAAACAAGGCTGGCACAAGTCAAATAAAGATGGATTTTGGTTACTGACATGAAATGAAATAAAATAGTTTGGCAGTTAACAATTAGTTCTCAATACTATATAAATATATTGGATGTCATTGTATTAAACCGCCTTTCAAGTTTGTAGTCCTCTTGTAACATCTCTCTTGTGGAGGGGTATATGAGGAGAAAACAGGGAGAGATCAGTAGGCGCTGCTATATAACTGAATCTGATGGACACTGATATCAGATCAATTCCTTATACTGGTTCAGAAGCAGGCTTCTTGTATCAATTGATGCAACATTGCTCTCTAGGAATATAAACTCCTTCTCTCACACACAACATTCTTCAAACTATCATGGATTTCCCCTGATTAATTAAGCTCCTAATCTTTGGCAAATATTTTGAACATAAATTATATATATATATATGCATTGTAGAGTGACCCTTTAATGTACTCGCACTGTTTTATGCTTTTATAGTAGTAGTGAATTTGCTTTATATATATTGAGAGATGGAAAGGAACAGGTTAAAGAACAGCTGTAATTGATCAACTTTCATAACTTCTAAGTAGCAAAAATCAGTATAAACAGCTGTTCAATTTATTGTGATTAAATAGTACAGTTAAAATATTTTTTCCCTTCATTAGGATGGAATTAATCAATTTTTTCCCATGGAAGGAGTCAAAGTATGCTAGCACTTTTGAAGAAATTAGTCAGGATACAGCTTAGAAAAGCTAGCTACTTTAGTTCATGTCTATGTCATCATGATTACATGGTTATATTTAGGTTTTATGGTATCCTAGTTCATTTACGTTTGAGTGCCCCCACTCAGTTGCTGCTCCTCCATGCCCCTTTCTATATTGCAAATCATACATTTATGTGTGTTTACGTGTACATGGTGTGTCAGAAAGTTTCAAGTGCACATCCAGACAGAAATATCACTGTATATATGCATTTTTGTGATTATATAAAACATATTTCAATGTACTGCATTGCATCTTCAGACAGCCTGCTGCCCTCTGAAAATATGCTACCCTAGGCCTGGGACTGGTGAGCCTAGGTAGAAACAGACCCCTGGCAACTAGACTACTGCGATTGTCTTTATATAGCACTAGCGACTTGCCCGTCAAAAAATGACGGCAATGAGATGTGTATGTTTGTAAAGTTGTTTAGTTATTAATATACGTATTTGACACTTGTAAGGTTTTAGTTATGTGGAAATAAGTACAATTGTGATCTTAAACATGTTTATCTTTGTAACATTTTGTTTTGTTCAAGAGTAGCTGATAAAGCGTTTTGTAGTAAAAATATTAACATTTGAATGTAAGAACACTTGAACTTTATATTAATCAGTATTGTAAACTTGAGGTAATGTTTTTTTAACATGCAAGTTCTAGCTCAAGATTTGTGAACTTAAATATACATTGAATCCAGAGGAAGGCAAACAGTAAAAACCCTCTTTGAAATTCTATCAAAGCGGGAAAAAAAATAATTCCTTCCTGACCCCATTAACTGGATTCCTCCCTGGATTAATGTTTAACATAAAATACAACATTTACATTGTGCCTGAAAACGTGCTTGTGGTCTTAACATGAACTTTGTAATATGTGTAAGTAAGAAACTTGAAAGTATATTTTTTGAAACTTGAACTTTCTTATGTCTCTAAGTAAGGAACTTGAAATTTTTGTTTTCAAACTTGTAACGTTAGAAACAGTAACATAGTTAATTAACATTTGAACAGAATTTGTCAAAATAATGCAAGGCAAGTGTTTTGTGGGGCTAATCATGCATAAACAGTACTTCCAAATTATGACTGAATTCTTTATTGAGCGGTAGTTTTCAATGGTTGACGTTTGTTTGTTGGTGTAGTAATTGTTTTAAATGGCACATAGAGTTTCCTCTGTGGAAAAGTGTTTCTCTAAAAAGAGAACGCAATACCTTAAAGTTGTTTTGCGATGTGTAACCACTGTTCTGTATGTGTTTTACAATTTCATGTAGTTTAATGGGAAAATATTGTTGGTGTAAACCTCATTTCTGTGGCGTAATAATGACCTTTTGAAGGAAACGGACAGTTGTGGTAATATTTTGTTTTTTTACTTTTTTGCGTTTGGTTTTAAATTGGTTTTGCATGTCTTTTGTTTGTTTGATGGAAAGTTAGAATACTTCATAGTAGACAATGTTTTTAGTAAAAATGCGTCCATCCTCTAATAAATCCCCTTGACTTTCATTGTTTTCAATGTAATTTTTAATAGCTTGTGGATTTTTGCACCATGATAAGGCAATGTATAATTGGCCATGTGCAAATACTGGTTGTTCTAAGAAAATACCCACAGATTTGAAAGTTTGTCCTTGTGATTTATTAGTGGTCATGGCAAATGCCATAATGATGGGAAATGGTCTCTATAAAAGGGAGACTACTTTCACTTGGTGCTAAATCTATCCTTGGTATGAAAACTCTCTCTCCTTTATGGGTACCAGTTAAAATTTCAGCATTTATGAAATGGTCCTTTAATTGTTGAACAATTAATCTTGTCCCATTGCATAGGCCTTTTTTTTGTTCATATTTCGCAGTAACATGACAATTGCACCTTTCTTTAGCTGCAAAATATGTGGTGGCATTCCAGAAGGAGTTAATGAGTTTATGAATTCAGTGGAAAAGTTTGCCTGACTTTCTTTGTCATCAGCAAGTACAGAATCAGCACTGTGATAATTTCTTTGGGGTGCAATAATTTTTTTTTACATTTCATTATTGAGGATTAATGCATCCTTATTTTTACAGGTTAGGATGACTTTGTTGGCAAGCTCTGAATACTCCTGGTTATTTATGGTACCTTCAAATATAGCCAATATAAGATCTTGGTGACAAATCATATGAGGTGGGATGTGCACAGTGTCGTCAGGTAAATTTGGTATTTTTTCTGTTCTGCCTTCTCCAATTTTAATAAGCCAATCATTAAAATAATTTTGGCCTTCTGATCTCATATTTTGTTGTAGTTGAAGATGGGTAAAATGTTTCCATAGTGTACTTGACTTTATACGTTTCGATTTCCATGTACAATGACAGGTAATGTTTGTCTAAAATCGCCACCTAACAGCATTACCTTTCCACCAAATGGAAAAGTATTATCCATGACTTCACGAAGCAAACGGTCAATACATTGGAGGGCATAGCATGACATCATTGTGGCCTCATCTATTATAATTAATTTTCTTTTTTTCAATTTTTTTTTTGCTTGTAATGATGTCATGCGAATATCTGACACTGAGGTTTCTAAAATAGGCACTGGCAGTTTAAACCCACTATGTACAGTTCTTCCACCTTCTAACAAAAGTGCAGCAATTCCAGTTGTGGCAAATGCGAGTGCTATTTGACCTTGTGCTCGTACAAAACTCATTAATAAATTATATAGATATGTTTTTCCTGAGCCGCCAGGTCCATCAAGATAGAAATAACGCTCTTTGACAATGTCATCATCTAGTGCATTTTTGATGACATTAAATGCTTGCAATTGTAATGTATTTAAAGTTGCAAGTCTTTCTTCTGTCCTTTGTACTTGTAGTTGAATGTCATAGTCTTCAAAGTGTATGTCATCTATAAGACCTGGATCAGGCAGATTAAAACTTGCATAACTTAATCCATGAGTTAAAAATATGTCTATTTGAACAGGATTATAAGTAGGAGTCAACATGGATTTATGAGGGATAGGTCATGTCAAACAAATCTAATTATTTTTTATGAGGAGGTTAATAGGAACCTCGATCAAGGCAACTCAGTGGATGTAGTCTTTTTGGATTTTGCAAGGGCTTTTGATACAGTGCCACATGGGAGACTATTGGGCAAACTAAGGGATACAGGAATTGCAGTAAATATCTGCTAATGGATTGAGAGCTGGCTAAAAGACAGGAAGCAAAGGGTTGTTGTAAATGGAACATACTCCGATTGGACTAATGTGGTAAGTGGGGTTCCTCAGGGTTCAGTATTAGGTCCTCTCCTTTTTAACATATTTATTAATGACTTAGAGGAAAGATTGGAGTGTGGGGTCTCCATTTTCGCTGATGACACAAAGTTGTGCAAGGTAATTAAATCAGATAATGATGTGCTTTCCCTCCAAGGGGATTTACATAAAATTGAGGAATGGGCATCTAAATGGCAGATGAGATTTAATATGAATAAATGTAAGGTTATGCATCTGGGAAGGAAAAATAGCCATGCAATTTATAATCTTAATGGAGCAAATCTAGGTGTATCCGATATTGAAAGGGATTTGGGAGTGCTTGTGGACAACCACCTAGGTAACAGTGCTCAAAGCCAAGCAGCAGCTGCAAAGGCAAATAAAATATTAGCATGTATTAAAAAGGGTATAGAAGCCAGGGAAGCAAATCTAATTCTGCCACTATACAAATCTCTAGTATGCCCTCATTTGGAATATTGAGTACAATTTTGGGCACCAGTTCATAAAAAGGACATTTTAGAGCTGGAAATGTACAGAGAAGGGCAACACAACTAATAAGGGGAATGGAGGGGCTACGTTATGAAGAAATACTAACCAAATTAAACTTATTTTCTCTAGAAAAAAGGCGTCTAAGAGGAGATATGATTACCTTATATAAATACATCCAGGGTCAGTATAAAGATTTGTCAGGGGAGCTTTTTGTGCCAAGAGGTTTTCAACTGACAAGAGGACATCCCTTGAGGTTAGAAGTAAAAAGATTCCACCTCAAAGAAAGAAAAGGGTTCTTCACAGTAAGGGTGGTTAATCTGTGGAATTCTCTACCAGAGGAGGTGGTGACAGCGGATTCGATAGATAACTTTAAAAGGGGACTAGATTTATTTCTAATTAAATAGGGAATTCAGGGTTATCATGGATAATTAGAGACAGTATTGATCCAATTTTTTTACATTTCCCTTTAAGACAATTGGCTAAGTCTCGCTTGTGTTTTTTTTTTTTTTTCTATTTGCCTTCCTCTGGACTAATTAATAATAAAAAAATAAAAAAAACATTAAATAATTGATTAAAAATTAATTAACAACTAATGAATTAATAGTTAATCCGCATATTGCAGATCAGAGGAGATCTTAAAAGGTTGAACTTGATGGACTGAAAGTCTTTTTTCAACCTTAAATACTATCGGCCTCATTCTATTATCGGCCGTAGGAGATGCAGGGCCGCGAGGACCGGCCGCAGGCTATTTGCCTATTCTATTCCCTTCTGGCCGAGGGCTCCGGCAGGCTTGCGGCCGGCGCCATGTTATCCCTTGCGGCCGCACACGCAGCAGGAAAGCCTTTGATCTTAAACGGCCGCAAGAGTTTCGGCCGCAAGAAAGCCCCGGTTGCTATTCTATTGCTACGGGAACCCTCTCTGCAAGGCTAAAACCGAGCCGCAGCTTACTTGCACCAAAAAGGTCCCGCAAGCACACAATTAAGAACATTATATAGCCATCCTGCACTCTGATGAGACTATAAAGTGATTGGAGGTGTTAGCATTCATAGCACAACATTCCCCTACACTCAAATCTGAAAATAATTTTTATTTTAATTCATGTCAAATATCCATGGACAAAGTCCCGAGGGCTTGGAGCACCTCAGACCCGCCCAGGCTGCGGGACGGAAAATAAACCGTTAATGAAATAGCGGATTTGGGCGATGTGCAAGCTTGAGAGGGTGTTGTTATTAATCCTCATGTCCCCCATTATGATGCCTATCATTTACAGAGCTTTACAGTGCCATCTTGAATTTATATTTGCATTTAAAGTTTTCTGACCTTGCTGCCGGTTGCATGATATGCGGCCGGCCGTAAGGGGGATATCCTTGCTGCGCCGTCCATTTGAATTGCAAGGTAAAGGTAGCTCTACACGGGGCCGTAAGACGGCCGTAAGGAATCGCAGCTTTGCGGCCGTTTTACGGCCGATAATAGAATGAGGCCCTATGTAACTATGTAATTAACAGTTCTCAAGTGTTCAAAACTTTGTGCTCCAGGAACATTTAAAAGTAGTAGTCGTAAGCAGAAACATTCAAGGTCCCTTGGACTGACTGTGTAAATTTTTGGGATTATTTTATTTCCTCAGCTTTTTCTTGGTCTCCATAATCCATTCACAAAAAACATAGTGATATGGAATTTCAATATATAAGAATTTAATTCAAACCAGGCAGTTAGTGTAGTGTGGCGATGCTCACTTTGGGCCAATGCATTACTTTCATTTCCAGCATGGAAATACACTAAATGTCTTTGTGGCAAATGTACTGCTAATCTATATACTGCATGTGATCTATCATGGATTTCAAATTTTAAAAGGCGACACATAGCTTCTGGTGCACTTACATAGCGAACATCTACATGAGATGCAAGTTCATCATGTACTAACTCAGTGCTTTCGGTGTTGTCTGCACTTTTGACGACTACAGAAGCTGCATCATAGCCTTTGTAAATTTATTTGTACACATATTTAATGGATTTGATGGAAGTACAGGCTTTTACATTAATGTGTGCATTATACTTCATGAGTAAATGTGGTTTGTAGGGTACCACATATCTATTGTCAACCTTTTTTCCACGAATAATGGCACTATCTCCTACTCTTCTTCTATAAAGTGGATAGCCATCACAATTGGCATACGTTTTGTCTCGATAATCTTTTGGAAATTCTTTGGAACATTTATTATTTTCCATACATGGTGATTGTGGATTAAACTCGCCACAGGGTCCATGAATCATGCGATGAGTCTACCATATAGTTCTGGATCTGGTAGTTCAGCAACAATGACTGAATCTACTTTGTCACCAGTATCTAATTTAACTTTTTTTTGAAGGATTATGAGAAGATGTACATGTGGAAGGCCTCTCAATTGTATATACATAAGCAAGACATTTGCCAAATAAGTGACTTATAGTGATGTCACGTATTAATTAATTAAATTTAATTTTGAAAACTCTGGCTACTAAATCTGGTCTATCGGAAGCACTTTGGGCAAGAAGTAAATTTTGTGTAATTTCTGGCCATTGGGGATTACATGTAAATGTAATAAATAAATCGGGTTTTCCAAATTTGGTGACAATAGCCATGACATCATTGTATCTTTCTCTCATATTTTGAGGAGATCCCTGGAAAGAAGATGGTAAAATGATGGCTTTGCCAGCTGTCATGTCTCTGCTTTTAGCCACCTCAGCAACATAGTCCATTAGTCCAGAATATTGTTCTACACATAGTTTATCTTGTTGATATTTTAGGAAGTTTAAATTATTGGCCTCAACTTGCAAATAGGAATCAATAATCCATTGTTGTGTTTGTTTTCCACCACATAAAATTGGATTAAATGTATTTTGAATGGCAATTTGAGCTACTTTAAATTCAAGCATGGAAACATTATTTTGCATTCTGGCTTTAGCATTTGGGTAACTGGGAAGGGTTAATTTTGGTTGCCAACCTGCTTCTCCATGTGGCAAAAAAATGGGATATGTCATTGGATCTAAATTTGGACTTAAGATAATGATATTAATGAATGGTTGCTCTTCATTTCTGGGATATATTCTAATGTCTCTTTGAAATGGTGGTTCTCCTTCATCATTTTGAAACACCATTGCAACCTCATTTGATGTTGGCAAGTTATAACAGTGTTTATCAGTATGTCTATCTCTTTTAAGCACCATATTGACCTTTGGGATTGGTAATTGATGTCTTTCTGCATGAAGTTGTTGTTCATTTTCTACTTCTGCCATTTTTTTAAAAGCTTTAGTGTAGGGGTTGTTGGCTATAATGTTATCTAGCTCTATAAAAAAAGTGGTTAAGCATTTTTTATTTTTTCTTGCAGCTGCATACGTTAGTCAACAGCTTCCATTGTATCTAGGACGTATAGTTGAGCAAATTTTCCTTGCTCTCCTTCCTCTGGATGTAAATGGGAAGTACGATGGTAAATTTGGCCTTGGACTTTAAAGCAGTAAGGACCATGTCCTGGTACATTAGCAGCTAATGTTGCCCCATAGATGCAAAGGATATGGCACTATTGTAGGATTGTATGTTTGTCTTTAAAGTTTTGTAGTTTGGAAAAGTAGGTTCAGTCATAATGTTTTGTAAATATATTGGGAATTGTTTTCTTTCTGGAAGTTTGACCTTGCCTTTTTGACAGCAACTAAGGAGTTGGCCATCTCTGGGTCTTTCCTGTTTAAAATGATAAGCCTCACAAAACTGACATTGAGTATTCATGTCACCACAATTATGAACCTCTACTGCTAAAGACTTGAGTAAAGGACAATTTGAACATCATATATCAGTTTCAGTTTGTAATTCATCATTTGAAATGTCATGTGATGTTTCAGGAACATGTTCTAAATGCTTAGTTTTTTTAGTGGCTTTTTTGGTGTATCTTTTATTTTTGCAGGTGATAGTCTTTTGCTTGCCAGTCTTTTGCGTTCTTTTTCTCGTTGAATTTCCTTCTGCTCCGGTGTCTGCTGGTTTGCCCATCTTTGTTGTCGTTCTCTAGCTTGACGTCTTATCTTTTCTTGTTTGGTCTCGTTATCAGCCATCTTAATATGTAAAAGAAAATAATGTATCATTAGTTTAGTTTGAGATGTTAAGTTGGTTTATCAAATCTTTTAGTTGCAACACTGTTGCGATTGTAAATTAAGTTTGTTTGTATGTGATTGTAGTTCATTGTAGCTGAACTTTCTTTCTATTGTTAAATGAGTGTTGTCATGAATCACCCAGGGGCCATATTGGATTTGGGTTGAACTATGCTGGGGCCATTTTGTGACTGGCAGCAGTGGCCATTTTGGGTGGGTTATCTTCCACATGCTGTTGCCATGTGGAAGAACAAAAGGTTTGGGTTGTGGTGATTATATGTTAGTATTATGTTGTATATTGTATTAGGGATTGATTGTATTTAGTTAACCATCCCCCAGTAGGTAAACACTGAGGCAGGAGCTGAGCTAAAAAGGGTTAACCTAAACAAAGAGATTTGCCAGACAGCCAGGCACCTAGATAACAATGGGGGGCCTAGAAGCTCAACAGGAAGTTTCCCCTGGGACAGTCTGGGTCAGAATGAGCTTGGTGGTCACGCCTGGGGTTGGCCCATGGGAGGGGTCTGGTGGTTCCCATAGCCTACCTCTTTTACATTGGACAGAAGTAATTAGGGTTACCCTGGAGGTTACCCTATTGGCCAGAGAAAGGGGAAAGGTTGATCCACTCCCTCCACTGTGTGTGTGTGAAATGTTTTAAGTATGTTGTTCCAAAATAAAATGTGGTTCATAATTTTCATCAAGACGTGGTGTGTAGATGTATTATTTACCCGGGGACATATGCTTGCAGTAAGATTCGTCAGACTTACTGTCAATATTGCTCAGTCTAAACCAAGGGCTGAGACATGATGTCCCTGTACTGAAAGCTACTCCAAGGTCCAGAGTAACCCAAATCCGGTCAGCAGTCCCCAGCCAGAGAGTGGGTCGTGACAAGTGTGTTTTCTTTTTTTGCTGTTACTTTATCTCTTGTAGGTTGTAATTTTTGGCTTAGATGCATAGCACACCCAAGGTAATTGCATTATAGCTTATTGTAGATGTAGTAGGTTTATAGTGTTAAGTGAATTTTTTTTTGTTTTGTTTGTTGATTGTTTTTTTATCTTGTAGGTTTGGCTTAGAGGCATAGTAGAGGGCAAAACATGGTAGTAATATATATCTTTCTAATTTGTCCTGCAGGGGATTGTTGGAATACTATTCTTCTATTTTACTTAAAGGCTTATATGTTGTGGCTGTCAAAAGAAGGTTTGTATTGTTGTTTGTTAGGTGTTAGTAGTATTTGTTGTAGTATTCTATTTTATGTGTCTGGTTAGGTTTTGTGCTTAACATTGTACATTAGGGCTGTGAATTGAGAATTGAAAATGTTATTTTGTATGTGTTTTCACTATTTATTGTACTATGCTGTTTTATCTTGGTCATTTTTTTTTTGATAGATTGAAGTTTGGGTTTACTGTTAAACGTTGTTGTACGTAAAAGGCAATTAGTAGGTAAATGACAAATGTGTCAGTAATATTTTGTTAAAGCTGTTAATTTGTGGTACTTATTGTTGTTGATTTATTTAGTTTTTTCTCTTGACATGGATGCAGAGCAAACATGTTTATTTAGTTTTCTCTTTTTTTACTTGTTATACTGTACCTTGTTTCAAGTGTGATTTCAAGCAGAATATTTCTTGATCCGCTGTTGCAACTCTTCGTGTGATGGTCTTGACGCAGTGTCTGTTGTAAAAGAAAAAGCAAAATGTTATTTGATTGGAATGTATTTCTCATGAATAGCATAGCTAATTATTTTTGTCTACTCTATCTGTTATCGTGAATTCTTCTGCTATGCTATTTTTGGTGCACCACTTTAAAATACTTTCATTTTATTTGTATATTACAGTTATCCTTTTTTTTTTACTGTAATTATTAATGTTGTTGACATTTTGTATATGTTAGCAATGTTTGTTGGATTATCCTGTTTTTTGTCCACCACTTTTGGGATGCTGTATTTGGCTTGTGGATGACAGTTAAAGGTTGTGGTAGAGTAAAGCTGACTGTAAATGATCTTTTATCTATGTTGTAACTATTAACAGTAGTAGCCTGTTTTGCTAATGTTTGGGATGTTTTGTGTCCACCACTTTGTTTTGTTTTTTTTGTGTGCAACTGTCTATATTTGGAAATTGTATAGGTCTTTGTGAAGTTTGTTGAACTGTGGTGTTTTTGTCTTGCTTGAATTTGTATTGAGGCTTGTATTTTTTCATTTGAATTCTCATATTGTTGGACATTAAACATAAGATTTTTTTTATTTTTTTGTACTTGTTATACTATACCTTGATTGAAGTCTTGTTCTTGTCCGAATGACAGAGTGCCCCCTCCTGCCAATCTTAATCCACCAGTCTTCTTGTAGTGTCTGTTTGAAAAATAAAGTTAAATGGTTAATTGTATATTTATTATTTTGGATTTTGCAAAGCATGGTCTTTTTCTGCATGTAATGTAATTTTCTAACTTACCTCTTCTTCTTTCTTTCTGTTCTTTAAAAGTGATCCTTATTCACAGTCCACGGTGCAAATTCTTGAGTGACGCTGTTGATGCAGAGTCTGTTTGAATAGTGAAAAAAGGGGAAAGATTGAGCTGCAGGTTACATATGTATGGGGGTCATCTTTTTTTTTTGCTATGAGTTGCTGTGAATTAATGTCAGTTGAATAAACTTCTTTCTTAACATTAGGTTGTTGTAGGGCCTATACACATAAATGTGCATGTCACATGTCACTATACATGAATCCGATTTTCATACGATTTTCATTGTTAATGTTTGCAATGTTTTATTTTTTTTATTTTTTTTGTTGTTGTCTTTCTTAGTAAATTAAATATATTATAGCTTACCTCTCAGTTTCAATTTGCAGAGTGTAAAGTTGGAAATTAGGAAATAATTCTCTTCTGAAGTAATGGCAGCAGTTAACTATCTAGTCAGAATGTAGAATTTTCTGGAAAGTAGGCAGTTTGCATGGTCGTGATGGGTCGAAACGCGTCTCGTATTTTTGTTTCCTAACTCCGTAAAGTTTGCAAGGTTTGCAGTTGCTTGCACGGAGTGCCTTGCGAGGGCTGCGGGCTCGCTATGCGAGCCCACAGCGTTAGCAACAGCCCGCATGCTCATATGTGATTACTAAATAAAGAGCTATGTCAGCTACAGCTGGTACTGAAGTTGATTAACAAACCAACTTTCCTCCTATCACATAGCACCTCAACTTCCTTCACTGGCTCCCTAGCATACATGGGTTGGGCCTTAGGACATACAAAGCTCTGAATAATTAAAGTCCCAGTAACGTGAAGGAGATGCTCTCTCCATACTCTTTTTCTTAACCTTGATTCTCTTCATCTACCTTTGATTCTCAAGTGTCCATAGATTTCACCAATATTTTTGAATTCTTTGACTCTTATAAGTGATGGTTTTCCATGAACATTTTAAAATGACACTGAAACATTTATTTTTACTGACACTTTTTGGTATTAGCACCAGAGCTCTTAGATTCCCTCTGCCAATGGTGAATTTAACCCTGTTTTTATTTTTGAAGTGCTTTGATTAATTATTATTACTATTTAAAAAATAAGTACTATTTAAAAAACTATTAAAAAATTCCATCTTTAGAGTTATGGAGGGCCAGCATAGTTTTTTTGTGAGAATTGATGATTTGACAATAGTGTTTTTGGAGTGCAGACAGCCAGCTAAAACCAACCTGCTTAAGTTAACAGCTGAAATAATGGTCCTTTTCCATCTTCAAATTCGGCAAAAATTCACCAGCAGTGGCGGCAGCCCACCAACCACTAGATGGCGCTGCCGATTTTCAGTGCCCATACTATAGAGTTAGGGTTAGGTAAACTTTCAGGGTTACAGTGAGGGTTTGGGTAACCTTCTAAGGTTACAACTTGTGTGAAATATCGGCAGCGCTGCAAAATATCCACAGAGCCACTGGCACTGCAGCTGTCAGTGCTGGCAAATTTACAACAGGATAGATCAGAGAAAATTTACATTAGAGTAACTCTCTATACATTTTTGTCTTTGATATATGAGTAGACCAAAAGTGGAGGGTAGAGTGGGGAATGAGAAGAGAGCAAATTAATCAACTGTACATTTGCGTATCTTTAAAATATAATATATACAGATTTAAAAAAGGGCAAGAAGGTGGCAATGGGGAGGGGAGGTGAGGGGAGGTGAGGAGAGCGGAAGAGAGGGAAGATAGAGAAAGAGAGTAAGATAGTGGATGTGAGAGAGAGAAAGAGAAGGGGAAAGAGGGGGAGAGAAAGAGGGGAGGAGAGAGAGAAAGAGAGGTGGAGAGAGAGAAAGAGAGGAGTAGAGAGAAAGACAGAGAGGTTGGGGAGAGAAAGAAAGAGAGGATGGGGAGAGAAAGAAAGAGAGGATGGGGAGAGAAAGAAAGAAAGAAAGAAAGAAAGAAAGAAAGAAAGAAAGAGAGGAGGGAGTGAAAATTGTGAGAAACGGAGAGAGAGGGAGAGAAAGATGTGAGAAACGGAGAGAGAGGGAAGAGGGAAAGAGGGAGACAAAAAGGGAGAGAGAAAGAGGGAGACGAGAGAGACAGAAAGAGGGAGAGAGGGGAAGAGGGGGAAAGAAAGAGAGAGAAATAGAGAGGAGAGGGAAAGAGAGAGAAAGAGTGTGAGACTCAGGGAAAACAAAAGCTCTAGCTATGCCACTGAGTAGCACAAGATCTATTGAAGTGGTTGGGCCAAATTCAAGAGGATCCACTGCTGTGGTTGTGTCTGGAGGGGAAGGAAAGTCCACTGCTGCAAAGACCAATTCAGCATAGGAACCTAGAACATTAGAACTATGAACCAAGACAAACCTGATGTGGTCAAACATGAGATGACAAGGTATACAGTATATAAATATCATCAGAATTAGTGAACACAAGGGGAATGGGACATTTTATATCAGACAACCACCAGATCTGCTACTGTGTTACTCTCTGAGTGCATGTAAATGCTGGTACAAAAATCCTATGTGTACTGAGATGCTAACCCCTGATCCCCACAATTTCACTGTAACCATGGGGAACACCATAGACCCCTATGGCAACTAACAGTTAAAATCCTGCCATGGAGGTCATTAAAAAGACCTCTAAGACATCTCTAAGTAACTAACTGACCACGTGGCACTTTAAATTAATGCCTATGCCATGGAGGTTCTGAAAGGTAATCTGCCAAGGGGTTATAAACCCCCATGCATTATTTTTAATTCATTTTTAATCCCTTCCCTGATGTGGCAAAGGATTTCTATAGGACTAGTGTTGTGGTAAAATACAAATATTCATACGTTTTTAGTGTATATATATATATATATATATATATATATATATATATATTGCATTTATCACTTTTGTGGCAAGTGTGATATTTGGCTAAGATGTAAGCTGTGAACCAGTCATTTTTCATAAAAGGCCATGAGGTATGAAACCTTTACTTCTGCTTATACTTAAAATCATTGTTTTTTTTCCTTCTATAACTATAAACAAGTCCTTCTTCTCATAATAATTTGCTCTCAGGAGACAATCAACTATTATTTAGCTTAAACAATATGTATTTTAGTAGAATTCAAGGCCGAACAACAGCTTGACCTTTGCACATAGATAACAAATAAGAATGTTTGTGCGCAGATGATGTGATGTACCAGGCAGGCTTTTAGTGCGTGGCCTGCACATGTTTTAGCACCTTAATAATAATGTCTTACTGGCTGTTTCTGGGATGTGTCATTTTTATAGAAGGGTTAATGGGGTCATTATGTAATTCACTATAAAAAGCTATGTTTTGTTTATATTTGTGTCCAGTGGTCTAGTGGGTCAGTAACAGGAGACAATTGTAACCTTCTGTTGCTGACTCATTCTTTTCCAAATAAACCAAACAAAATCAGAGGCCTCTGTGTTTTGGGTATTGTCACGGTGTCCCTGGACTTTGGACTTTTGGTTGGACTCTTTTTGGGCTTACCGTAACCTAACATGTTCTGGACTATGGGGCATTTTTAGGCTGAAGAGATAGTTTCTGATGCACCCGCATAGGGATTGGGTCAGTTGGATGTTCATTTTTACATTTAGGTTTGTTTAATGTCTGTGTGATGTGTATTGTACCACCTGTAATGTCCCCTAGATAGCTGTCTGATAGGATTAACATGTCTAATGGCTAATCCCATCCGGAAGAGAGAAGGTCAGACATCAGACTGCCAGATTAAGTTAATCACGTCTGATATGTGCTAGAGATGGCAGGTTGTGAATTGGAGATTAACCCTATTGATCTCAGGAAGCTACTTCCAGACACCATGTGGGGTCATCTTCTGTAATTGTGTGAACCCCCTCTGTCCCTCTCCCCTATAAATACTGCTGCCAGTTTAAAAAATAAATCAGTTCACTTTGAGATACATAGGAATTGTGTATCCCAGATTTTGTTCCTGGTGGCTGTGATACTGAACCTATCACCACCCTACAAGTAACCTGTCCTGGTCACTACCACAGAAAGGTTATTGGGACTCCTGGAAGAGCTGATTCCTGATGGAGAGACTCTGGCTGATGCAGAAGCCAGATATCAGGGTGCTGGTGCTGAGATTTCAAAGAACCCAATGGTCCTTGTGGGCAGGTAACCTGTAGTCTATAGCAGGTGGCTCTGGGCCTGTATAGTCCTACTCGCGGATCATCACAGGTATCATGACTGGGTTTCGGAGTAAAGCTAGATTGGTTAAGGGTTTAACCTTGGACATGGGCAAAAATGCTCAGGGTCTATGGGCCACAATCTTCAATTGAGAGCTTGCAGCTGTAGTGGCTATGGGCTAAATATGCATGAAAGGTTTATGGAAAGCCACATGGGTTAGTAGATATGAACCAGAATATGCATGAAAGGCTCATGGAAAGCCGCATGGTTTAGTAGATATGGGCCAGAATATGCATGAAAGGCATATGGAAAGCCACATGGTTTAGCAGAATAAGCATGATAGGCTTGTGAAAAGCTGCATGTTTAGTAGATAGGGGCCAAAAAGTACAATCTAGGGAGCTAAAAAGTGATATTTACTTAGTAGATATAGGCCAAAATTACAATATAGGGCAAGGTGAAAGCTAAAAGCAGTACCTGATATGAATACGATGCAGCAGGCCTGACTCTCCAGCAATGCAAATGCTCTTACAGACATTAGGAAACGACTGAAATGGAAGCAGAAATGTTAAGAGGATACTTCTCTGGACCGGTAGCTGAAGGTTGGATTGGTGCTACTTGACCTCTTGATAGCCTGTTTGATGGCTAGGGAATTCCAGAGAAGGGCACTGGTTTGTGGATAGGGCCTAAAGTTTGCAAATGATGGTCTTGGTGAACGCCAAAGCACAGAAGATTAGCAGTAGCGAACTCCCAGCACAAGCTCAAAAGTGAACTGACGTGTGCCAGGCAGGGGCGTGGCCAGACGTGCTTATGAAAGGTATAAGGGAGCCCCTCCCACAATCTCCAGGCTACACCTGGACATATATAATATACCACAATAGTCATTGCATTTGCATGTCCCCACCCAGTTTCCCAGAGTGGAGTTGAATAATTGTATTTCTTAAGCAGCAAATATGTTTTTAACTTGTTCTCAGACATCCAAATATGAATAAAATTAACTATTTTCTTTATATATATATATATATATATATATATATATATATATATATATATGTGTGTTTATTTATTTATTTATTTTTTTCATTGTATTAAAGGATATCAAACATTTTTGGAAACAACCGGCAATGTTTTTACTGTTTAGTAAATGAATTGTGACAATTATATTTCTCTGGACGACATGGTTAAATGTTATTTTCTGCATACCTGAACTTGATATGTTGCTACAAATATCCACAGACTGCCAAATGGTGCACCATTTTAGAAACTGCAAATGTAGCTTGAAGTCAGTAAAGAGTGCAAATAACCCATGGCAAATCACAACACACTATTTGGTCGGTGTTATAGTTATGTTTCAGTGGATATGTAGGAAAAGTTTAAAAACATAAAACAGTAAGAAATATTTATATTGATACATTATACATAAAATACTTGAATGCTCTTAGTTGAAGATATATATATGTCACCAAAGCTGCCCTGTATGTTTGATACAAGAGTTTATAAGTTCATGTCACAGCTCTCTTCTTTATTTTTTTATTTAGTTCAGATAATTATTTTAATGGCATTTTATGTTTTATTTTTGTTTTACCATGTAATCTAAATAAAAGTTATTGAAAAATTGTAAAAAAAATCTGATGGGATCTAAACTCACAAAATTCCATATCAAGTTAGTTATTTTTAATTAAAATCTCTAAAATAATACCCGTTTATATTCTGTACAGAATAATTCCATTTTAAAAAGCAGCTAAGTTTACTGTTATGTCAAGGGACACTTCCACTGTATGCTTACATTTTATAATATTAAAAGAAGCATTTTGTTATTTCATATTAATAATAATGTCTTACCCACAAATATAGGTTCAAAAGCTGATTCAGTGGCAAAGGCCTCCATTCCAGACTCGCAGCTACAGGAGTTTTGAAAAGCAAGTTTCTGGAGCTATTCTGTGCCTCCCGCAAATAAATAAATAAATATCCTGTAAAGTTTACTGAGGGGGGTTTGCCAAGAGTTCTCTAACTCTAACGTGTGCTCGCGTGAGATTTTGAGTCTGAATGACAGCAGTCTCCATAGCAATGCTAAAGAATGGAACACACTAACTTGAACACATTACACTTGCTTGCCCTAACATCCTTATTTACTCCTATGAATCTATGTAAAGCCCTGTACATATCAGGGAAGAGTGTGAATAATAATAAAAACAATTTCAGGTCATTTATGACTCGTAAATGTCCATAACCCCTTATGAGCCTGGGTATCCCCAGAATTCTCCCTTAATAT
This sequence comes from Discoglossus pictus, assembly GCA_027410445.1. Lineage (NCBI taxonomy): Eukaryota > Metazoa > Chordata > Amphibia > Anura > Alytidae > Discoglossus > Discoglossus pictus. The sequence goes on along the minus strand of CM050163.1, from coordinate 190,601,634 downwards.
CTGCTAAGCCCTATAAGCTGAGTATCGCCTGGTATTCCCCCTTTATACCCCTTACTATCCTCTATGAACCCAGATATCCCAAGGGATTTCCCCAAATATAATATAACCATGGACCCACTTGGCACCAAATATTAACCCATTGCCAAGTGGTCCCTAAGGACCCCCATGGTAACTTAAAGTGTAACCATGGAGGTCCTTATAGACCCACATGGCACCTAAATATGACCAATTACCATAGGGGTCCTTATTGAACCATACGGAAATCTAATTTATAACCATGGGAATGAGGTCTGCTTCCCCCTAAACATGCTACAAGGATTCTCCCTCAGGAGAGTGAGGAGGGGGGAAGGGCTTCTCGGTTCTCAATGGTCAGACCAGAACCATTAGCAAGAGTATCAGGAACACAGGATCAGCATAACCGGTACAAACTGCTCTTCAGTGGGCTTGAAAAGACCAAGGAGACCAATCCAATCCGTAGATATCATCTGGTTCATCTATCCCCTCGCATCAGTTCATGATGCAGATCCAATCCAGTTCTTCTCATAGGATAGCAGCAGAGGTTCAGGATACAAAGTGATTACAGCCTGGTAAAAAAAAAGTATTCCCTCTATATGAGACATACCATGTATATGTGTCCCAAACAGAGCATAAACTTATTTTGTTTCTGATACATCATTTTATACAGGTTGTGCCCCAATCAGCAGTAGGCCACTTCCTTATACAAACCCAAGTTTCACATTTTCTGCCCCTCTTAATTACCCCCATGTGGGCTAGAACTGGCTCTAAGGACATGGTGCCAGTCTTTCCCTAGCTAGGTACCGAGCTATAAAATACCTCTGGTCTGGATCTGGGTACAGCAGAGGTTGACAAGATACTGTAAGCCCTGGTGCCAGAATATCTGGGTGAAGGGTTGGGAACCAACCCAATAGGGGAATATTATTATTAGCTTAGTGCAATAGTTGCGCTCTAAAATATACTCTACTAGCGACTTACCCGTAAAAAATGACGGCAATGAGAAGTTAAGCCTGGCAATGCTGTTTGCCACACAGTGATAGCCTTTCCCCCTCTTTTTTACTGGCCTCGTGATGAGTGCCTTTGGAGCTCATCATGGTCCTCGCAATGAGTGCCAAAGGCACTCATTGCAAGCCACCCCCCCACCTCTCCCACATCTACTTTACTGGCCTCGCGAAGAGTGCCTTTGGTGCTCATCACAGGCCTCGCAATGAGTGTTTTTGCCGGTCATTGCGAGTCTCTCCCCCTGTCTACTTCCTCCCTTGGGTCTCATTTTCCCCCTCATCTCCCTTGTGGCTCCTTTCCCCCTCCTCTCCCTCTCTTGTGTCTTCTCCCCCCTCCCTGTGTTTTTACCCTTCTCCCTCCCGTATTTCTTTAACACCCTCCCATGTGTCTCTTTCCCTCCTGTGTCTCTTTCCCCCCTCTTCCTCCCATGCGTCTCTTTCCCCCTCCCCCGTGTCTCTTTCCCCCCTCTCCCCCCTGTGTCTCTTTCCCCCTCTCCCTACCCTGTGTCCTTTCCCCCTCCCTGTGTCTCTTTACCCCCTGTCCCCCCCTCTTTCTGTGTCTGTTCCCCCCTTCCTTGTGTCTCTCCCCCCATTTACCTCCCCTGTGTATCCTTCTCCCTCCTCTCCCTCCCCTGTGTCTGTTCCCCACCCTTCCCTCCCGTGTCTCTTTCCACCTCCCCTTTGTCTCTTTCCACCTCCCCTGTGTCTCTTCCCCCCTGTGTCTCTTTCCCCCCTCTCCCCTCTCTGTGTCTCTTTCCCCCCTCTCCCCGTGTCTCTTCCCCCCTCTTCCCCCCTGTGTCTCTTCCCCCGCATCCCCTGTGTCTCTTTCCCCCCTCTCCTTTCCATGTCTCTTTCCCCCTCCCCTGTGTCTCTTTCCCCCTCCCCTGTGCCTCTTTCCCCACCTCTCCCTCTGTGTGTCTTCCCACTTCCACTTATGTGCCGCGCATGCACAATGCGTGGCTAAGGGCCCGATTTGCGCATATGCGGCTAAGGACGCGTTTTGCGCATGCGTGGCTCACGTCACGCTTTGCACATGTGCTGGTCATGCCACACATTGTGCATGCGGCTAAGGGTGCGATTTGCATATGTGTGGCTACTGCCGCTCAACACGCATTGCGCATGCGCGCAATCCGATCGGCTTTGGGGAAAAACATCACTTAACAAATCAATAACTGGTTAAGTCTTTAACAAGGTCCTTATATCCATTATAAAACCCCTTCAATTAAACTGGCTATGTGACTAATATCCAGCAGGTTCCAGTGGCCAGACTCAAAAGTCCAAGTGTCCTGGGATTTGTGACAATGACAGCTTAGATGATTGTTAGAACAACCGGGGAAAACAAATAGTCTGTGGTTGAAGAAAAGTCCTCTGATCTTCACATACACTTTTGGGCCCTGAAGGTCCATTGGTTGTGGGGGTCAAAAAGTTGGTTGTGATCACCCCTATATCATGAGGGTCCCTAGAGACTCCCATGGTATACTAAACTATGACCATGGCACAGGAGTTCTTATGCACTCCAGTGGTACCCAGCATTAACCCATTGTATTCTAAACTGTGACCCTAACACTCCATAGTCCCTAAACAATCAGATATGGCACTGGAATAATTATATAAAATACTTGATTCTTTAGGCATTGGCCCATTTCCACGGATGAGGACCAAGACATTCAATAAAGAAAGAAGAAGACAGATTCATTAATCAACATTGAAGTTCCCACTTATCCAGGGTTGGAGAGTGAATAACCTGGGCATTGATGATCATGTATATATATATGTATATTTTCCCCCGTACAGGTGTAATTTTGTTGTGTAGTTTTTTTGTATGTATTTAATGTTAGTGACTATGGGGGTCCTTATGGCTTCCTATGGGGATTAGGGTCCAATAGGGACCCCTGAGATGGTAGGAAGGGTGCCTTCATGGTCACAATATGGGGGTATAGGAGTTATAGTTAGTAGTATACCCCGATGATACAGGGGTTATTTTTGTGTCCCATGAGCGTCCATGGTATAGGGGCTAATATTAAGTTATCCTTTAGATTATTCATATGTAATGTTATACTTTAGATTACCAAAGAGTCCACAGGTAACCCCATGGTAATGGGTAAATATTGAGGGAGAAACCCCCTGGCTATACTTTTGTTGGAGGATACCCAATCTCAGAGGGGGTTGTGGGAATTAAGAAGGAATCCTGAGGCATACCCAGCTTCTAGGGGGTGGAGGATATTAGGGAGGAGTGGGATACTTAGGAATACCTGGGCTCATAGGGGGTAGCAGGCATTGAGGGGGACCCTGGGGATTCTCTGGCTCATAAGAGTTGGTGGTATTAACGCTTTAATTGTGTCAAGTTTGATCAAGATGTTGGCTTATTCATAGAGATGGATTTGAGGCATTTAGGGCTCTTAGAAGCTTTTTTTTGTAACCTTTATGTGGGGTTAAAGGTTACTTTTGAGCACTTGCAAAAACTTTCAAATAAACTTCAGGGAGAATGGATATCGTTACAGGAGGCATGTGATGGTGATTTTTAAAATGGGTATGGGACCGGTACTTGGGGCTTAGGATATTACAGACATTTTAAACACTTGGATGACATTTATGGGATGTTAGATTTACGCTCATTATGTGATAGGTCAGTAATGTTTTACAAGTGAACTTCACTCTGTTCTTTTCTTACGGAAGCCATTGTATTTTATTCGTCATTAGATTAATTCTTCCATATACTTGTATAAAATAACTAATTTAATAACTAATAAAATATAATTTTATATTCTTCATGGCGTTGTGCTTCTCAGTGCTTTGATGTGCTCTATTTCCTATGGAAAAATTGTCTTTTGCACCCGTAAACAGCCCCTGCAATAACATTTCTTCATACAGTTTTTCCATATAGGTCTTCCTCAACCATGTGAGGTTAAACGTGATGAACCAAAACTACTCCATTTTTTTACAAACCAGGAAGCTTGGCTATATATATAAGCATTTGAAATACAATACAGTATATTCATATTAGGCAAGGTATGAATTAAAAACGAATCACTTAAAACATATTCACAATAGAAAAAACGTACTCTCTCATTGTAATGTTTACATACTGCATTCACTAATATAGTTGTTGTACTGCGCGTTTGTGTGTAACCCTCGCAAAATTGTGAGTTGCGCATGCGCACTGCGGATTGCGAGGCACGCAATGGGCGCCAAAGGGGGAGAGGGAGGAAGAGAAGAGGGAGGGAGAGAAGGGAAGGAGAGAGAAGGAGAGAGAAGGAGGGAAAGAGAGAGATGGAAGGAGGGAGAGAGAGAGTGAGAAGTAGAGGGAGGGAGAATGAGAAGGAAAGAGAGAGAGTGAGAAGGAGAGGGAGAGAGAGTGAAAAGGAGAGGGAGAGAGAGGAGAGGAAGAGAGAGAAGGAGGGAAGAGAGGGAGAGAGAAGGAGGGAAGGAGAGAGAAGGAAGGAGGGGGAGAGAGAGTGAAAAGTAGAGGGAGGGTGAACGAGAAGGAGAGAGTGCGAAGGAGAGTGAGAGACAGAGAAAAGGAGAAAGAGAGAAGGAGAGGAAGAGAGAGGGAGGGGGAGAGAGAGAGAAGGAGAGGGGAGAGAGAGAAGGAGGGGGGAGAGAAAGAGAAGGACAGAGGGAGAGAGAAGAAGAGGGAGGGAGAGAGAAGGATGGAAGGAGAGAGAAGGAAGAAGGGGGAAGAGAGAGTGAGATGGAGAGGTAACAATATTTCCAAAAGTTTGTAGATTGTTTCCCAAAACACCAAACTAAATAAGCTTATAAAATATAAAAAAAACAAAATATCATTGAGACATCATTGAGATAAAGTTCTCATGCACTGTGCCAAGAGCAAGAAAATATAAAATAGATACATTTAGCTGGTACAAACCAGGGACTTTAACTGCATTGGGTGATTTACCCTGTTAAGCATGTTGTGAACAAATATAGATGCACTAATAAGTATTACAGATATACTAAAAACAGCTGCAACAGAAATTTTAATTTAAAATAAGTTTTATATTGGGTGTCAACTTTCCTGTAATAAATGCTATTTGGAGAATTGTAAATTGCAATGTAATCATTTTGTACCATGATAAACAAAAACAAAGGCCATCTGAGGCCAACAGGTGAAATCAGGTTTATTGTCATTCTAAAAAAACATAATTTCATTCATGGCTTGAGACAGGTCATCTGGTATAGCTTGAATGTTAAAAGCATCAGTTTATGGGGTCACGGAAAGAAGCTTTCACATTAGGCTCAGGTAACATCCGGACGACTAAACTTAGAACTTGTGTTGCTTCTGCCAGTAGAATGATATGTAGCTTGTGCAGTGCCTGTTTAGAAGGGTGGCCGGCTGACTTATTCAGCCCCATGTCCTCAAATGCTATATTTATTTACATCGAAAGAGCTTAAAGGGGCACCCGGTCTAGAAGTCATTTTCAAGCTGAACGTAAACTATAGTAATGATAGTAAAAAATTAAAGCCACTTTTGCTCCAACAAAAAAAAAAGTATTTGTAATCACTTTTATTGTTCATTTAGTTACCTCTGTGTGGTGTTCCCATCTACTACAGTGGTAGATTACAGGCCTGACATCAATTTATGGACATGTGCCCACTTGGATATACAGGAAGATGATCACTGTACATATAAATGATTGTGAAATAGGTCTAATGTATGTTAATGTCCCAGAACCCCAACCATTGAAAACACACAGAAACAGTGATAACGGTATACTTTTTTTAAATTATATACACAGAGCACCCAGTGGTGTTACCTTCTTCTGCATTGTTTACTTTTATAGATGGGCAGCATAATGAGCTTTGGGAATCGACACATATGCACTATTTGCACTATGCTGAAGCAAAGTGTCGCTGCCCATCCCCACAAGTACTCAATGCAGCAGATTAAATCAGAGATAATCTTGGTCACTAGTAATATGCAGGAGCTCAACAAAAGATTGGAAATCACTCCCATAGATCAAAACATTGCAAAAACAGTCAAGGCCAGGATAGAGAAGGGATGGGACACTAACAGGACAAGAGGAGAGACTGAGACCAAGGGAAAGGCAAAATGGGAAAGGGTGCAGAGGCATAGAACAAAGATATAAAGGAGAGAGTGGTCAAGAAAGGAGAAAGGCATTTCAGAGAATAATATTGGGACAATATATAAAGCTTTGAAGGCAATACAGGCAGACAGAGTGTACCTTTCAGGATCCGTCACTAAGGTTATTTTGCCTTTTTTTCTTACAGTTATGTCTGTAGTATGGCTCTGTCTGCAGCATACATTCATTTCTCTGTGTGAGATCATGTAACACAAATCACATTAATGTTTAACAAAAAGCAACAGGTCCCTCCTTTTCATTTGTGGCTATGTATTCTGGATTATAGAGAATTCCTAAAGGGCACAAATTATTTGGAAATTGGCATTCAGTATCTTATAGCTTTTATTAAAAGATGTGGAGAACAGTTGTTAAACTTTCGAGACTCAAGCATTTTTTACTTTATTTTTTTTTATTATTCAAAATATGTCATGTTTACATTCCTTTTGGCCCTCCTTCCAGCTTCCTCAGTCCTAATATTATGGGGGCACAGCTCTTTAACCAATCAGAATGGAGATGTCTTTACAACTGTGCTCATACCATAACAACTAATAGATAGATAGATAGATAGATAGATAGATAGATAGATAGATAGATAGATAGATATAGCAAATGTAAGCTTCCATTACAGCAAATTTTAGTGTAATATGTAAAATATAAAGTCTGTTTTATTTTTTCAAATTTCTAAAAATAACTTGACCATTATCCAATCAAGTTCTTCAAAAGAACATATTAAGAATGTTTTTGTGTTTTAATAATTAAAGTTCATCTCTGTATTGTGTAATTTGCATGAGTAATGTACATGAAGAAAAATGTTGAGTTAACCTAAGCTTAGTGCAAAGGTACCTACATTTTTTTAAATGGGACTCTTGCCTTCTAGACATCTGCCAGCAATTGCTTGCACCTTTGTCCTAGTCCAGTGTTGTATTAGCGAGACCACATGAGCCCATAAATTCTAGTACCTGCCACAACATGAATACCAATTTGGATCAAGCAAACGTCTATGTTTGGTCAATGTACAATGTAGTTGAAGTTCATGGAATACAAGTCTGCTTCTATTGCTCTGTGTCGATGACCAGCCAAGTGCTTTCAAACACATGGTGATGAAAGGCTGGATCAACCCGCTTTAAATGCAAAGCCTAGTTCAGACTTGAATAGCTATAAATAGGCCAATGCCTAGTAAAAGTAACTGCTTGCATTCTGCCTGGGATTTTAATTAACAATTTGAGCCATGGTTGCCTGAACATTTTGTAACCAATATACAATGAAATGTAATGTTACAGTGTTCAAAAGTATGTGTTTTTTAGTATATTATTCCTGGAGATGATTTGATAATCTTGAAAGTTCTACTTTGACAATTTGGGCTGATAATCTTCATGAACAGACACACACTTTTGTAATACATTCACTGGACAACAACCACCACTGGATCCATTGCCAGTTAATTTTCTGGTTCATACACCTATAACTAACTTTCAGTACAGCAGCTCTAATACATGCAATTGACCGTAGAGGTGGTAACATAGAACCCTTTTTAATTGTCCTAATCACAATTACAGGAGGCCGTAATGGAGTCCGTAAAGGTTATAGATATTTAATTGGCTACATTTGCTACTCGCAATCCATTTGAAAGTTACAGGATCAAAATCACTGCGGTGGTCAAAATCGGAACTCCGTCCTATCTCCTACTTTGACGTTTCAAGGCCGCAAATGTGAAAAGTGCTAAAGATCCATATTTAATTACAACAATTTGACAATCACAAAATTGCTTTCTAACCCGTAAATGGCAAATATAGCAAAGAATATTATGGGTTCCAAATAGGACTCACAAAGGCGTTTTTCAAAGATGTAAGAGTGTCCTAGCAGCCATTAAAAAGACAGTAAATAACTTTTAAACAATGCAAAAACAGAGAAGTTCATCAAAAGTAATTGCACATCCTCCAATGGACAAATATATATTTCTGAAACCATGTTAAACAGTAAATATGTCTAAAGATGGCACTGGAAGCATAGGTTAGGTGTCATGTGCAACAGTATGTGAACGGATGGCCTATACTCAGCCACCATGGGGCCTCATGGTGCTGTTCCCCTATTATTAGAATTCTGGGTGTATGTTGACATATATGTTGTTTGCTATGAAACGGCTGCAGTGTCCCTAAGGAAGCTAATAAAGTATATAGATGGAGTCTCAGGAACAGGGGGAACCAGAGTGACAGATACTGGACATAAGGGGTTCACTCTGCATAGAAAGCCATTACCAGGCATGAATATATCTATAGGGGAACAGATTAGAGAGTCAGGGGCCTAATGAAGATAAGCAAGTCATATAAGCAAATAGGATAGATGGTCTCCACTATTGTCCTACTTGACATACTACTGTAAGGTCAACAACCCAGGTTAAAATAACTTCCCCTAATTATGAGATTATTGTACCACAGTGGTAGATTACAGGCCTGATATCAATTTATGGACAGGTGCCCACTTATATACAGGAAGATGATCACTGTACATATATATGATTGTGAAATGCTTCTAATGTATGTTGATATCCCAGAACCCCAACTATTGAAAAAAACGCACAAAAACAGTGATAATGGTATACATTTTTTTACTATATACACAGAGCACATTCAATAATGTGCAAGAGGCGTTTTGGGAAAAAGGGGATGCCTAAAGGGTTAAATGTAATACTGCATAATAATTATGATGATGCATTGCAACTACTAGGGTCACATGTGGCCAATACACCACTGCAACCAGAATCTGATGAAAAAAAGGATCATCATAAATCACTCAATTTAATAGAAGTAACCAGTAATGCGCATAGCACTTACATCTGGTCCTCATCTGCTCAATTAAACCGATGAATAAATCTCTGGACTATGTAATCCAATCCACTTACACACATACAATGTGTTCCAAAAACAAAAATATGGTGGTCCAAAACTAAAAAAGGCAGAGGAGGATAAAAAACTGAAAATCCTTCATGTACAGTACAGTGCTAAATTCTGTAACTGTAAAAATATACCAACTTACCTGATCTTCATCTGCAGGCATTACTAACCATTAGCTAGTTGTCAAGCTATATTACTAGCCATGACCATTAATAATGATATGTCATCTCACAATGAATGCTTAGCTGTGACCATCATTTTTTAAACAATGCTTGCAGATGAAGAAGATGCCTTCATAGACCTGAGTTGTGCCTAAAATCAAAAAAGAACATAAAGTTCCTGAAAAGTAAGAGCTACAAAAATATAGGGACTGCAGCATCTCTTCTCAACAGCATTCCTCGGTGACCATCAATTGGGGAAATTTTAAACAAAACCCTACGTGCCCACAGAGAAAAGGATCGTGGACCATGTGATGGGAGATTGGCATCTGCATACAAAATATCACCATCACATAGGCCATGACCCTATACTCTGTAGCCAGGCTAGATTACATTTGTACCAATAGATAGGTACTGTTGAGATATCCCAAACTTATGTGCAGCCCCTACACCCTCCTCCGCCTTGCCACAGGGCCCCAACCCCCCATGGGCACCCACCTTCTCCCTGGTAGAGGGAGGGTTGCAGGGGGAAGCTCCTGGCTCCCTTCTGATGTTGGTGGTGGGCGTGGTGGTGGAAGCCAGGTTGTGGCACTGCTGGGAGGAGCATCAATAGTCTGTCCAAAAGGAGGGCCCTGGTGGTGAGCCAAGTTTTTGAAGGGGGGGACAGTGGTGTCAAATGCCACGGGTGTGGCCAATGGTCCAGATGTGACCCCTCTGCCCAGATGATTTGGTCGTTCTCCTCCTCATATCCAGGGCTTCGGCTCATCTTTTTGCCTTCTCCTACTGCTTTGGGCCTGTTGGGCGGGGGCTCGGCCCTCACCATCCTGCTCCAGATGGAGCCAACGCCCTGTCTTTGGATCCCCAATGGACCCCGTCCTCTTGCCAGCTGTAAAAGAGAGAAGAATGGTATATGTGTTAATTATGTTGAATAATATGTCAGATTCTGTTCATTCCTAACTATCTGATATCTTGTCTTGAATCTGGATGTTTCACATTATTTCAACTATGAGTAGCTATCATTTGCAAGATGTGATCTATTTGGATCATGAGCTTGATTGTTATTGGCTCATAACGTTATCTTCATTCCGACTGCCAGCTGTATTTGCATACGCTGCAGACATCTCTTTTTGTTGATTACTCGTGTTGTGCCCACTATTGACAGTGATTTGTCAGCTTCATGGATATAATGAGGCATGAATGATCCATCTACCCCTTGTTAAATCCAGGGAGCTGACATGTCAGTATAATTGTTGGTCAACAGTTACATGTGTTGTGTGTTTTCTATGTGTGTGTGTGATGTACATGTGTTGGCATGTTGGTGTATCTGATATTCACCTGACATGGAGGCTGGATCGTGTTGGGCCAACAGGCCTGGAGCTCCAGCAACGGGCACCTGGGTCAGCATGTCCTTGAGCACCCTCTCCCAGTCGTTGTACTTCTCAATCACTTGGGGGCCACCACTTGGTGCTGCGGCTGCACTATCCACCTTGGCCATCATCCTCCTCACCTTGGCCCGGACATCATCAAACCGTTCTGCATAGCACACTTTTTTCATCTAACCTCAAGGGATGTTCTCTTGTCAGCTGAAAATGTCTTGGCAAAAAAAAGTTCCTCTGACAAAGCTTTATATTGACCCTGGAGGTATTTATATAAGGTAATCATATCTAATCTTAGCTTATTGTTTTCTAGAGAAAATAACTTTAATTTGGTTAGCCTTTCTTCATAAATTAGTCTTTCCATTCCCACTATTATTTTTTTGGCCTTCTCTAAACATTTCCAGCTCTATGAAACAATTTTTTAAAGTGGTGCCCAAAATTGTACTCTACATTTTAAGCATTTAATGGCAGAATTATATTTGCTTCCCTTGCTTCTATACCCCTCCTAATACATGCTAATATTGTACTTGCCTTGGTAGCTGCTGCTTGACATTGAGCACTGTTACATGGGTTGTTGTTCATAAATCCCTTTCAATATCTATTACTCCTAGATTTGCTCCATTAAGGTTATAAATTGCACGGCTATTTTCCTATATTTGTATCTGCCTGTTCTTTATCCCAGTCTATATGCTCTATTGCTGCCCTTTTAAAATTGTTGTTGGCCCCTTATAACTATGTTTTTGAAACTCAACTTGACATAACACTGTGTTATGACCACTTTTCCTGAAGGGTTCCTCTACTTCAATATTTGATATTATATTAATATTATTTGTGATGATTAAATAAGTTATTGTATTTGACCAGACACTGATCTCCAAGTGTACTAAAACCCTGCCCCCATTAGGTGAACTGCTTGTCTCATTTATCCAGTTTTTGTCAGGGTAGTTAAACTCTTCCAGAACTTGGCCAAGCTTAATTGCATTTCCAAACTGTAGCAGTAATTGCAATACCTCAGTTTCACTTATATTTGGGGGTTTGTAGCCAATATTTCTTTAGGATTTGTCCCTCCACTATTTATCTCTACGCACAAAGCTTCAATACTATCACTAGTTCCACCATAAATATATTTTCTAAATATAAGCTTAAAATCATTAGTGACACTTAGCGCCATAGTAAGTGAGGTTGAAAATTTGAATTTTAGCCCATCAAGGTCTTCCTTTTTCAAACTCCTCTCATCTTTGTATTATGTTAATTGACCCAGAGAAAGCAACTTAGAAAAATATCATTCCTGATGACAAAACTAGCAACATATTATTTCCTGAATTAATAAACTACTTATCATTTTATTATTGTTATTATTCTACAAATTGGGTGTAATTAATTAATTACTATATTATTATTCATAATATTAATTATGATTATAATAATAATAAAAAAATAAAAAAAACTAAGTCAGAGGTGCTCATTAGAGAACGAACCATCCTTAATAGGTTAGTTCTATGGCCATGATAAGCCACTCTGAGAGCAACCTCTTTTAGCTCACTTGTGCCCTTCACAGGGAGAAATATCCTGTAGTATATCAGTCTGGTCCCACTCAAAAGAGTGACCCAGCCCCGAAATACCAGGCAATTCTACGCTGAACAGGAGAAACAGCAAACTCCAGACACGTTTCGGCCTTTATGGGCCTCGTCAGTGAGGTGCAGCTGAACTCCCTAAGGCACAGTGAGCAAGGGGTCCACGCCTGGAGTCCCCTATTACCCTTAGGGAGACTAAACCCTAAGGATAATTTGCATAAACAAAAAAAACTAAGTCAGAGGTGCTCATCAGAGAATAAACCAACCTTAAAAGGGTTAGTTCTATGGCCATGATAAGCCACTCTGAGAGCAACCTCTTTTAGCTCACTTGCGCCCTTCACAGGGAGAAATATCCTGTAGTATATCAGTCTGGTCCCACTCAGAAGAGTGACCCAGCCCCGAAATACCAGGCAATTCTACCCTGAACAGGAGAAACAACAAACCCCAGACGCGTTTCGGCCTTTATGGGCCTCGTCAGTGAGGTGCAGCTGAACTCCCTAAGGCACAGTGAGCAATTGGTCCACGTCTGGAGTCCCCTATTACCCTTAGGGAGACTAAACCCTAAGAGTAATTTGCATAGACAAAAAAAAAAGGTAAGTCAGAGGCGCTCATCAGAGAACAAACTAACCTTAATAGATTAGTTCTATGACCATGATAAGCCACTCTGAGAGCAACCTCTTTTAGCTCACTTGTGCCCTTCACAGGGAGAAATATCCTGTAGTATATCAGTCTGGTCCCACTCAAAAGAGTGACCCAGCCCCGAAATACCAGGCAATTCTACGCTGAACAGGAGAAACAGCAAACCCCAGACACGTTTCGGCCTTTATGGGCCGTGAGGTGCAGCTGAACTCCCTAAGGCACAGTGAGCAAGGGGTCCACGCCTGGAGTCCCCTATTACCCTTAGGGAGACTAAACCCTAGGGTAATTTGCATAAACAAAAAAAACTAAGTCAGAGGTGCTCATCAGAGAATAAACCAACCTTAAAAGGGTTAGTTCTATGGCCATGATAAGCCACTCTGAGAGCAACCTCTTTTAGCTCACTTGCGCCCTTCACAGGGAGAAATATCCTGTAGTATATCAGTCTGGTCCCACTCAGAAGAGTGACCCAGCCCCGAAATACCAGGCAATTCTACCCTGAACAGGAGAAACAACAAACCCCAGACGCGTTTCGGCCTTTATGGGCCTCGTCAGTGAGGTGCAGCTGAACTCCCTAAGGCACAGTGAGCAATTGGTCCACGTCTGGAGTCCCCTATTACCCTTAGGGAGACTAAACCCTAAGAGTAATTTGCATAGACAAAAAAAAAAGGTAAGTCAGAGGCGCTCATCAGAGAACAAACTAACCTTAATAGATTAGTTCTATGACCATGATAAGCCACTCTGAGAGCAACCTCTTTTAGCTCACTTGTGCCCTTCACAGGGAGAAATATCCTGTAGTATATCAGTCTGGTCCCACTCAAAAGAGTGACCCAGCCCCGAAATACCAGGCAATTCTACGCTGAACAGGAGAAACAGCAAACTCCAGACACGTTTCGGCCTTTATGGGCCTCGTCAGTGAGGTGCAGCTGAACTCCCTAAGGCACAGTGAGCAAGGGGTCCACGCCTGGAGTCCCCTATTACCCTTAGGGAGACTAAACCCTAAGGATAATTTGCATAAACAAAAAAAACTAAGTCAGAGGTGCTCATCAGAGAATAAACCAACCTTAAAAGGGTTAGTTCTATGGCCATGATAAGCCACTCTGAGAGCAACCTCTTTTAGCTCACTTGCGCCCTTCACAGGGAGAAATATCCTGTAGTATATCAGTCTGGTCCCACTCAAAAGAGTGACCCAGCCCCGAAATACCAGGCAATTCTACCCTGAACAGGAGAAACAGCAAACCGCAGACGCATTTTGGCCTTTATGGGCCTCGTCAGTGAGGTGCAGCTGGACTCCCTAAGGCACAGTGAGCAAGGGGTCCACGTCTGGAGTCCCCTATTACCCTTAGGGAGACTAAACCCTAAGGATAATTTGCATAAACAAAAAAACTCAGTCAGAGGTGCTCATCAATGCAAATTATTATGCAAAAGATTTTATTAGGGTACAAAGGGAGGATGTATAGATGGAGAATAGGAGGGGACCTAAGACTGAACATTGCGGTATGCCAGCAGACAGAGGGTGAGGTGAAGAAGAGGTGCAAAAGATGGAGACACTTAATCTACAATCTTCTAGGTAGGATGTGAACAATGAGAGAGCTGTGTCATGGATGCCAAAAGAGAGGAGAGTTTGGATTAGAAGAGGGTAATCAACAGCATCGAAGGCAGAAGAGAGATCCAGGTGAATTAAAATGGAGAAGTGACCATTTGATTTGGCGGTTAGCAAGTCATTGGTGACTTTTGTGAGGGCTGTTTCTGTGGAGTGTTGGGTCTGGAAGCCAGATTGGAAGGGGTCAAGAAGGGAATAGGAGGAAATAAATAGGGTGAGGCAATTAGCAGACGAGTCGCTCAAGCAGTTTTGAAGCCAGGAGAAGCAGAAAGATAGGGCGATAGTTGGAAGCAGAAGCTGGATCAGATGAGGGCTTCTTAAGAATAGTAGGTGTAATTATGGTGTGTTTTAAAGAGGATGGAAACTTGCTAGTGTTTAGGGAAAGGTTGAAGAGATGTGTTTAAAGCTGGGATAAGTGTGGTAGAGAGAGGAGGGATTAGCTGTGAAGGAATAGGATCATGCGGACAAGTTGTAAGGTGAGAGTTTGATAGTAAAGTAGATACTTCATCCTCAGTTACAGGGTCAAAGGAGTCCATAGTGGAGGAATAACTGGGGAAGGGTAAAGTCTGGGTGTTGTCAGTTTGTTGAGAGGAGGGTAAGTTAAGGCTATGCTGGGAGGAGACTTCGTTTCTGATGTTTTCAATTTAATTTTTAAAGTGGATGCCAATGTCTTCAGCTATGAGACAGGAGGGGGCAGGAGTTGGGGATGAGGAGAGGAGGGTGTTAAATGTGGCAAGTGAACTTTTGGGGTTGCAGGACAGATTTGATATTAGCTAGAGATAAACTTGTAGTGAAGAAAGTCTGCTGAAATGCGAGATTTCCTCCCTAGTCATTCTGCAGTGTGGGAGCACCTCTGTAGATAGCGTGTTTGTGTAGTGTGCCATGCTTGTGGATGAGAGCAAGAGCATCTGCTTGTAGTTATGGGGGCAATAGCATCAAGGGTGGAAGTAAGAGTCATGTTGTACAGTGAAATAGCAATGTCAGGGTAGGTGAGGGTGGTGAGGGGATTGAGAAGGGGTTATAGCACATACACTGGGGCATATTTATCAAGCAGGGATGGCAGTAGGTGGAAATAAGTGGGGAGAAGTGCGGTTATGTTTTCTATGGGACTTTATAAAGCAGGGATAGACTTTGTTAGTTTGATAAGCAGCCCTTATAGAAAACATTGAATGTGGAGATATTTAGCAGGATTTGGTTTAACCCAATTAATCCCAACTTTATTACACATAATCCTAAATATGCCCCAGTGTATGTGCTATAACCCCTTCTCAGCCCTCTCACCACCCTCACCTCCCCTGAATTGCAATTCATAAAATATTGTAAGATAAGAGAAGAATATTATTCTCAATTTGGAATTGGTTAGGGGAGCATTATATGAGTGTAGCAAATTTGTTTTTGTTTTTTTAACTGGACCTCACTAGTGTGTCACCACCCCTTGCTGAATGTATCATAGAGAATTAAGCTCTCAGGGTACATGAAAGAAACTGTTGGAGATGTATGAACAGTAAAATGGTACATCATAGCACTTGGAAATGCAGACTTAAAAATTGGTAACACTGCATATTTCCTGTAGAAAAAAAATATTTTAATTTAAAGATGTTTTGTAAAAAAAAAAATATATAATTTATTAAAAAATGACAAAGCATACTATTTAATTCAGTTTTATGGTAAGTTAAGTTTCTGATTTATATTTCATTAATTACATTACATTAAAGAATACATTACATTAAAGAAGGGATGTCATATATATTTAAGACACCAGAAATGATTAATTGCTATTCCAATTCTGACAAGTTGCTGAGGCTGCCAAAATACTGGTAGACAAACGATCTTTTGATAAGTCTGTGGTACTGCTGAGAATAGGTAGCTTTTGCTTTTAAACCTACTCTAATATACATAAGTGGTAAAAATCTGATACTAGTGTTAACAGAATGCAAGATTCCACTTTAGATTATTCAGATAGCCTTTCCTGACCCTGGAGAGGTTCCAAATAAAGATGACATGGAGTTTAATGTGTACCCGCTGGATTCCCTTATTGAGGCGTTCAGAGAAATAACGTGAGGAGGTGATAATATGTTTGTAGATTTACAAAAGGAAATCTAGAACACTCCCTGTACATGATGGTATTTTGACATTCTGGCATTTGCTGTCAACCATCCATTTGTGTAACTGATATCAACAGCAGGTTAAGATAGCATAAACTTTTTTTTTATATACATACAGATCAAAAGAATAAACTAATAATAATACATAGTTAAAAATTGTTCTGAATTGCAGGACACATTTTTTTTAACCTATAAAGTTACAACTCTACTATTATTTGGGTTGCTTTAGCTCAGTCTTTTTTTTTTACTTACATAAGAGGGGAAGATTATTAACAAAATGTAGTTAAATCTAAGCTATTATACTCTGCCCATGGTTTCCAAATACTGTAAAATTGCTTGTCCTGCTGCAACATCTTCAGAATATTTGCAAAACCTTATTTTCTAGTCAGTTAATAGTCGTTTTTACGAGCTAAAGATGCTAAAACGTAAACCAGTCTGTCGCACGTTGGATGTGCGGCCGTTATTAGTCAAACCTGTAGTAATGGGTTAGATGTAGCCAATGGCAATCGAGATTGCCAGCATGGCTTATAAAAGTCTGTGGTAATCCCCCTCAGGCTCCTGACATTAGCAATTGCTGCAGTGGTCCCCGCGGCAGCTTAATACAAAACCCCTGCTGCGGGGGGTACTCAAAGTATCCTCCCGGCACCTAAAGTGATCTCCCCTATGCTGGGGGTCCCCATCAGGACCCTTACAGTGTCCTAATATTACCCCTTGCTGCGGTGGCCCAGATGGGGACCCCCCAGCAGTTAAACTGTTACCCAAATGGACCTGCGCCAAATAAAAAATTAACCCCTGCCGCGGAGTACTATAAGTACCCCCACAGAACCTAAAATTAACCCCATCACTCATGGGGGTCTATACAGACCCTTATGGGACAATAATTAACCCTCACAATTAACACTATAAGTGCCATGAGTGTCCTCCAGGACCCTCATGACACTAAGTCTAAGCACTATCCTACATTACACTATGAGCCACCCCAATAAACTAATTCTAAAGTAACTCCCTATAACTAATTAACCCCCCTCTACCCTATCCTATTAACCCCCCCTTTACCCTATCTTATTAACCTCCCTACACTATCCAATTGACCCCCTCTCTATCCTATCCCCTTAACCCCTACACTACCTAGCTAAATAAACGCCCCAACACCCCACTAATTACAAAACATAATAAACCCCCACTATTTACAGAAAATAAAATACCCACATTACACAAAATAAAAAAACTACATTACACAAAATAAAAGAAAAGTTACAACCTGTTGGAATAAAAGGGTTAGTTAGACCACTGACCTGGCCAAAATGTCCCTCCAGCACTGTCCAGCGATGCCCTGGTCCTTCGACCCTGACAGGGAACTCCAAAAATGTCCACACGTCCTGTCACACCTAGAAAAAAAAAGAAACATTACAGTTAATACACAAATACTAACAGCATGTCTTAATAGTCCACTTACCTGGCCAAAATGCCCCTGCCATCGATGCCACGTCGCAAATGTAGGTTCCAGTACATGCTCTGCTCAAAAAATAGAAATGGCGCTTTCTGATTGGCTAAAATCTCTGTCAATCCGATTTCAGCCAATCAGAAGGCACAAACGTGTGAGCCAATCAAAATGGGGTACACCCCTATATCCCATTCTGATTGGCTGATGTAAGTGTAAATCATATTTAATCCAATCAGAAGGCACTAATGCTTTCAGCCAATCAGAATGGGATACACCCCTGAGGGGTGTATCCCATTCTGATTGGCTCAAAGCATCTGCACCTTATGATTGGCTGATGTAACTATCAATCAGATTGCAGCCAATCAGAAGGTGCAGATGCTTTGAGCCAGTCAGAATGGGATTTAGTGGTGTATCCCATTTTGATTGGCTCACACATTTGCACCTTCTGATTGGCTGAAATCTGATTGACAGAGATTTCAGCCAATTAGAAGGTGTCATTTCTATTTTTTGAGCGGAGCATAAGCGGGATCCTCCATTGGCGGTGGTGAGGAGCTTCGTTAGTTTTTTATTTTTTAGAACATCTGGAATTTTTTGGAGGGGCCCTGTCTGCAATGACGGAATGAAGACCGGGGCATCGCTTTGGCCAGGTAAGTGGACTATTAAGACTTTATTATATTACATGTTGTCAGTATTTGTGTATTAACTGCAATGTTTCTTTTTTTTCTAGGTGTGACAGGACATGTAGACACTTTTGGAGGTCCCTGTCTGGGACAAAGGGCTGAAGACCAGTGCATTGCTAAACAGTGCTGGAGGGGCATTTTGGACAGGTCAGTGGTCTAATTACCCCTTTTATTTCAGCATGTTTTAACTTTGTTTTTTTGTGTAATGTAGGTTTTTTATTTTGTGTAATGTAGGTTTTTTATTTTCTGTAAATAGTGGATGTTTATTATGTTTTTTTAATAGTGGAGTGTTTGGGATTTAATAGGGGTTAGCTAGGTAATGCTGGGATTAATGGGATAGGATAGAAAAGGGGGCCAATTAGATAGTATATGGGGTTAATATGATAGGGTAAAGGGGGGTTAAAAGGACAGGGTAGTGGGAGTTCAATTAGTTATAGGCTGGTTAGAATTATTAGTTTATTGGGGTGGCTCATAGTGTAATGTAGGATAGTGTTAATTGTCAGGGTTAATAATTGTCCCATAAGGTTCTGTATAGACCCTTATGGGAGTGATGTGGTTAATTAGTGGCTCATGGGGGTCTGTATAGACTCCCATAAGTGATGGGGTTAATTTTAGCTTCTGTGGGGGTACTTATAGTATCCCGTGGCAGGGGTTAATTTTTTGTTTAGCGTGGGTCCTTTCGGATTAACAGTTTAACTGCTGGGGGGTCCCGATCTGGACCACCGCAGCAAGGGGTAATATTGGGACCCTGCGGGGGTCCCAATGAGGACCCCCAGCATAGAGGGGTTAACTTTAGGTGCCGGCAGGGGTTTGTTGATTAATTGCAGCGGGGGACCAGCGCAGCAAGGGCTAATGTCGGGAGCCTGCGGCGGTTCCCGCAGGCTTTTTTCAGCCATGCTGGCAATCTCGATCAATTTGCGTGTTAGGGGCTAGCTCGCAGGTAACTTCTTTGCAATTTAATAGCATGATTGGAACGTAACAGTTAGGGGCTTAACAGATCAAAGGGTTGCGGGCTACGAAGTTCAATGTTGCTCAACCCGTAGCCTATTCTCGGCCCTCCTGCGTTTTAACCCGCAAGTCCGCTGCATGCTACATTACTGTCCTAATTTGATAGCCGTAACCCGTAAAATTGGAGTTACGGGCTACGTCGTACAACTTAGCCAGAATTTCATAGGGCTGTAAATTGTCTCTCTCTGGATTCAAGATTTAAGAGATACTTTTGCACTAGTGCCAGATGAAGAATATGTCTTTGAGAGCAGTGGCTACTATATATGCTTCCCTTACTTTAGCATTATGTAGACATTCCTCTCACATAAACACCAGAGTATCACAGACTCCTCCAGGGACCAGGGGAGGCAACACAAGTTACTTTTTTCTATCTAGAATCTAGCTAAATTACTTTCTTTCCTGCTCAATGATACAATTATGACATTTCCCCTTCAACGTACAAGGCAGGCACAAATAGCAATATTATTCTCCCATAGGATTAAAACTCTTGTCTAATCTATATGCAATACAGTTTATTGTTTATGATTTACCTACAAGATTCTCCAACATACCTTACATTTTATATTTTTAAAACAAAAATGACAAATTAGTATATTGATTAACAATATAATTGTACTTGTATGTTACAATAACATTACTTTTTCATTAGTATTTAATCCTGTTAATATTACAGCATTGCACAGCATGTCCATGGTATGTCAGTAAACACTGTCCTTAGCAGCTCATTTAAGAAGAAACTGCTGAGTGTGTTGAACTCTTATATTCCTCACGACTTTGCCTGTTTGTAGTTGTGAGCAGGTGCTTCGCCTCAGATTTCAGATCCTCTACTTGTTAAGACAATTCCAGTACGCCCTTGCATTCTGCCTTGTTGAACTGCTGGTTCCTGCAATATTATTCACCAGGCCCCAGCAAACATACACAACACTATATGTGTTCAAAATGGCACAAATAGCATTACAATATGTTATTCATAAAATCCATAAATATAAAGTTTTTTTTTTTACGACAGGCATCATTTGTTTTGGTTCTACATTCAATATGAAAATTTAATCTCCATGACATTCCACTTTTATAGATTTCTTAGATTGCTTTTATTTCTTTTTTTTAATTGTGCCTCCACTACACATTTTGACCACGTATATTTTTTATTGTTTTATGTTTTTTAGCATTCACCACTTATTTTAAGATTTTTTATCACACTGCTACAAGCTTAAATAATAAAAAATAAAATTCAATCAAGTTATATTTTTTTGCTTAAAATTGTAGCCCTTCTTTTCCTTTTATATGTGCCACAAATATAACATTAACAACAGCAATAACATTAAATATCATTTTTACCAACTACTCATTTTATACTTTGTGCTTTCTTAGCATATTCCTTTGATATCCCCTCTGCCTTTTTAATTAAGTTGTACAACAAATTGCAATATTTAAAGATAAGTAAAACAATAGTATTATAACACAAGATTCATTGTATAGTAAACTATAGTAATGTTAGGGCATAACAATAAATATAATACTTAAAAACAAATATAATATTACAATTTTAAGATATTAAAATATACCAAGATACAAATAACAAAAATGTTATATATTATAGAGTAACCTTATCAATAATTAAATACCTTTATATAAAAAATAAAAATGACAATGGATAAAGAAAAAAATTACATATGTAAAAAAAAAATTAAGTATATAAAAGTGATCCTAAAACAATAAAAACAATATATTAATTTGTGATGTTTATTTCACATATTTTTTTGGAAAAAAAAGTTCTAATTTCTTGTATTCTTAAATTTAACTTGTTAAATGCATTTATGTATATTCTCAGTTACCATATGTTCTAAAAGCTTTAGGCCAACACAGTTGGTTTGTGTGTACATATTTTCATAATACAGGCAAAACAAAACGTTTATATTTGAATATACCAAAAAAGGAGCTTATTAACCAGTTCCATGTTTCACAATGGAGATGGATTTATTTCAGTTTGCCAGATTTCTTTAAGGAGTTTGTTAACTATGCATATACTCATCTAAAATACAAATATGTTCTTATTATTTAATTTCTTTAATAATTAAAAAGTTAATTTGTATGTCTTGATCTGCACCATGAAAATATGTGACTGTATGAAAATATATAAAGCACACACACAGATGATATTATATATATATATATATATATATATATATATATATATATATGTATATAAATATATATATTGATATATATTTTCATTAAAATCTTTTCAAGGCTGCATTGCTTTTCTAAGTGTAGTAATGGGTCTTAGCTGTGCCAGGCTCTAAGCCATCTCTACTAGAGCAGAAAGCTTAACTACTAGACATGGGCAGCTGGCTGGGAGTTTTTGCATGCTATTGCTCCAGTTACCTTGACTGTGACCTTATTAGGTGCAACATAACTTACCCTCTTTACACTTGGCACATTGAAGCAGATGCTGATAGCTCTGATAAGTTACAATGATAGATACAGATCAGTGTGAGATTCACAGATCAACCACCACAAGCACACAATATATATGAAAAGCTCCAACACAGTTACCTAAAAAATAGGGCCACATACTTAAAGGTCCAGTGCCCAATAAAAAAACGTATTTGTTTAAAATAATTAAAAAGAAAAAAGTCATACAGCTAGTTTTTAATAATAAAAAAAAATGTTGATGGCTCTGCAGGACCCTGGTGGAATCCATGATACAATGGTGGGAGTTGTGTATGTGAGAGAGCGTTTACATTTCTGGAAGTACATGGTTGCCTTTCCTAGCAAGCAGTCTGCTTGCAGCAGTGAGGGGGAAGAGGTGTGCTGTCAATTTCAATCAGTTCTAGTTATCTTAGATATATATAGAAGTTTCATGGATTATGAATGCAACTAATAGAGGGAAATCAGTAGTATATAAAAACATTTTTTTGCATGAAAAAAAAAATCACAAAATAAACATTAATAAACTTACCCATTTTTTTTCAAAATGTCTTCAGTGTATTGGCAGTTGATTTTGAGAAGGCACTCCCTGAAAATCAAAGCTAAATTAGCATAAAATTAAGAATTCATTGTAGCTAATCAGAGGCAGCTATACCATTGTAGTAGTGTATGGTAATTCAGTCTCTGCAGCAAATCATCATGGGATTTGTAGTCTTTTATTCCCTCCACACACCTTTCTCTCCCCCTTGGAATGAAACAGCACTGAGGAAGAGGTGTAAACAATACAAAACAGATTCCTAAACCCATAAACAGAGTTTTCAAAAATTCAGATTTTGCCCAAATATTTTTTATGTCCATGACTTACATAGCTGTTAACATTGTTAGTTTGATACCTACTTGACAAAACATATATTTTTCTTTCAATGCAGAGGTCCTTAAAGAACCACAGTATTCCCATATTTATATTTGGCCTTGGGCAAAGTTTTAGAAAGTGAAGAATAGCCTTTTTTTTTATTAATCTCACAAAGAGCATAACTAGGCAGGAAAAAAAATCATAAAGCAAACTTTTAAATAGAAAAATAAATTGGAAGAAGGAAAAATAAATAAAAAAATAAAATTAAAATAAATTATGATCCCTCTGCTGGCCCCTAGAGGTATCCAAGATACTTTAGTGAAAGTTGAGTGTGTGAAGACACATTTTTGATAAGCAGGACTTGCAGACTGAAGGGCCACTGCAGCCTAAAACTTTGTCATGTATTTAATAGTGCATGTTTTATTCATTACAAAAGTTTTTTTCCTCATGGAAAATAATTTATATTAATTGAAGGAAATGAGCACTAAAACAAGACAGGCAAATAAAAAGCAAATTGACTCACTGGGACCCTTTTAATCTTGTTTATGCGATTAACATTACAACCAATATGAAAAATAACATAATATGTTGCATTCATATATCCATGCATACTGACCCTCTGTTTCCTGTAACATATTCAGACAGAGGGGAGAAAATAATGCCACACTGTCAATTTTCAATGTATTTATTTTTCAATTACTTTAAAAAAATATTTTTATAATATTTAAAACATGATTTTTTTTTTATTCATGCTAGACACTTGTGGACTACAGTGTCCCTTTAAGCTTGCAACTGTCTGCTTCTATATCCAGCCCTGAAAATCAGTCTAGAACAGTTTATTGGATACTGGGGACTCTGTTCTTAGTGGGGCAACCTTTCTTAGAAATGTGATGTTTACTTTCACATTTTTTAACCAAGGTCTCTATGGCATAAGGATCATTGTAATAACCAAACAGGAACTAAACATTTTAATTAGGCATGACTCAGTAATACAATTCCTATTTAATTATTTAAAAAAAAAGTAGTACTCAGTATGAAATGTACTTTCAAAGATCAGATTCAGCTGCTGTTGGTCATTGAGGCGAGGCCCCTGTGTCATACAGGCAGTGATACAATTTCAAAGTTGTATCAACACAATGCTCTTCTTTGGCTGGAGACTTGCTGTGTTGAAATGGTTTTCCACTCTTTGGACTCTGATTTAATCAGTTTTTTTTCTTAAAACCCTTAGCTCTTGATGATCAGGGTAGAGACAATTATAACAAGTGATTCCCAAACCTCTCCTCAAGATCAACAAGAAAGGCCATGATTTCTGATTAACAGTTTTTGAATACAGATGAGGCAACAAGGGTCTGTTATATGGTAATTGCTCCTCATTTCTTAATGGCCTGTCTGGTGGGTCTTAAGGAGAGATTTGAAACCGCAGAGCTAGACCATAGAATGATACTCTAATAATTTAAAACAAATGTTATTTTGAAAAATGTTCTTATTAATCATTAAATATTAGTTTTATTCATTACAAATGCATAACTAAAATAAATAACAAATCTTGTTAGGGGATTACAGTGGTCCTTTAAGTACAGATACTAAAGCAAAAACATTATGAGTTAACTTCACTTTAATATTAGAACTCATTGCGATCATATAGTTTTGTAAATGTTATCTTCTATAAATATACAATTGATATATAAAATATAATGAAGTAGCTCTGGAGAATTCTTTGAATAATTTTTATCCAAGGTCATCACTTAACAGTGTTAAAATGTGTTTAGGCAAATCTTTTCAGGTAAGTGATATTTTCTTTCTTTCCACTAAGCAAGTCCCAAGAGGGAATCAGATAACCTGCAGTTGTCGACTAAATGTGATTCTAAATTTGTTCCCTTAACGACCTACACGTGAGTCTCAGCCTAATTTGTAATTGATCCACAAGGACACTGGCTTAATTAGGGCTAGATTTGCAGTTTGGAGTGAAGTTTTTTGCATCTTATGGAAAACAGGAGGAGAAAACAATCACACTGTTGTTAATATAATTTTTCTACACTATAAATCATTTAAGTCTCATACCCAAAAAAAAGTTTGGAGTATTTAAAATATGATCTTTTAAATGCATGCTATGCATTTCTGGATTACTGTGACCTTTTAAGAACAATCTGATTACATAAGAGACCAGACAATCATTCATAGCCTTCTCCCAGCAAAAACTAATTGCCAAGAGAAACCATTTTAACAACAACACAAGTCAGAGCTACCCTTCTCATTTAGCTTTTAGCAAGTGGATGCCAACAGATGCTGAATCAGATCATTGAAATCAAGTTTAATATTGGACATTGCTTTCCTAAATCATTGAATATACATTGTAGTAATGATCAATGCCTAATTAACATCTAGCTCATGTTGTTAGAGAATTATAGTGATAGTTTAATATTATTGCCCAGGTCAATTTTCCTTTGTGTAAAAAGTTTTTTTTTTTGTCGTGCTAAAGACAGTTCCTTACCATTGTTTGCCCTGGGAACAAAAGTAATCTTTAAAGACTAACGATGACTAATGTTTTATTGGAAACATTTTCAAGAAAATGTGTGATTCAGGTGTACCCTTTTGCCAAGATTTGAATTTGTTTTTGGTCATGTGGACTAGTTTTCTTACAAAGTACAACTCAGAATTTCCTAAGCAAGAGGCCAATCTTATTGGCACTGCTAGTTGATACACTGGATTCTAAGCTCAAAGACAGAGCCCTCCATCTTTAGCAAAGTGTTAATATTGTTTTGCCTTGATCACAATTTATGCATAGCGCTACGGAATATGTTGGCGCATTAAAAATAAATGATAATATTAAACACAAACTCTTGACTGAATCAGTCCAGCTCCTCACTTATCTACAACAGGTTGTAGTAGGTCTCAGAGACCAACGGGGGAGCTGTGGGACAAGGCAATATGTAAAGAGGTTATATTTTAGTTATTCAACAGCAAGGGAGGTGAGGTACTAAGAAAATCACTTATACAGGAACTGTAGATTTAGTCACTCATCCAGCAATTTAGGATGGTAAAAATGGTATTTGATAATCCAACTATAATCTATTCCCTGAGTATATCAAAATGTTATAATACAATACTTGTACCGTGTTACCCTATTTGATCATGTGTCAATATTTGAACTAACAAGAACTTTACCACCTTATTGACAAGGTTAAATGAACACTGCAATTTGTGCAAAATGTCACGTCTGTGAAGTATGTAACATACTAACAACATTAGCAGCTATATAAAGCAAGAGCACAAAATCATTTATAAAGAAAATCCATTTCCATTCAGCTGACTCTGCTTATGTCGTGGGGGATTCCATCTTGAACTGGTAATTTGTTTGTAGCTTGAGCAGTAGGGTATCCTACTGGAAATCACATTTTTATTTAGGTCAAGTGGTGATCTACGGTGGCAATATCTCAACAGAACTAAATACAGGTCTTATCTGAACCCACGGTACTTCCTATCGTTTCACAAATGTCCAATCCTGTTGGAAACAAAGGCTGCTGCCAGTGAAGAAAAATAGTTAAAAGGTAATGGCTGTATTTATTATTTAAAACTTTATAAAAACATTTAGCCTATTATCAAGTGGTATTAATTATAATATAGGTATGACATTTCAGTGTTTCTTTAAGCAAGTCTAGTAAATATATTTGATTGTTTAGCCCTGTTTTTCCTTGCTCCAATATATTTAGTAGCTTCTGCATAGGCACATAGTGTAAATTGATTTCTATCGTAACACATTTTGCTGGAGGACTAGCCCTTATATATGCTATCTGATCATTTAGACCAAGAGAATAGTGGATATAGCAATCTAATCACCATCATCCAAAATGTAAAAGATATTGATAGAGACTTGCAAGTCCACAATGTTAGACATTTTCTTGCATTATAAATACCCTACCAGGGTTCCTTTCTGGTGCTTGCAGGAGAAAATGTACAAAATCATGCCATATGACAATAACAATAATTTGGTACTGTGGCAAGTCCAAAATGTAAATTTCTAATATCCAGTTGATATTATAATTGAGTGTAAAAACAATGCACTATTATTAATAATGAGTTAACCCATTTCAGATACCATTGTCTGTGGTGTTTGGAAATCATTCTTACCAGAAACAAAAGACAATATACACTTTTATGTTGATTTTGCAAAAGTATTGCAGAAGCTGTTCCTCATCATGCATCTGATGAAGAACTTTTCTCAGAACAACAGACCACCTTTAAAGACTGCAGCACATTGATTACTGTTCATTGTTTCAAAACTGTAAGTGCTGTTGTTTCCTATATATCCAAGGAAACTTAAGAAAATGTATCTATTGCAAACATTTCTTTAGCATGAGCACTTAGAGAACAGTTCACGTCTCCCCAGGAATCTGTCCCAAACTGGTTTTACAGGCATAACATAATTTGCAGTGAGAGAAGAGCGGAAAATCAAATCAAAAGTTCTTACACCCAGCAGTGGTTCTGGATGGACAT
Source organism: Discoglossus pictus (assembly GCA_027410445.1). NCBI lineage: Eukaryota > Metazoa > Chordata > Amphibia > Anura > Alytidae > Discoglossus > Discoglossus pictus. The sequence continues at coordinate 190,574,285 of CM050163.1, read as the reverse complement.
CCAGGTTTCCAATCCTCCTTCACAGTCAGCTTCATCTTAGTATCCCTCCAGATTTGTGCTGCAAGACTACTCATGCGTACCTCATTCTAGCTACCTATCAGCACTGTGCATTATTCTTATGTGAGCCAACCAAAAATGTATATTTACTGTTAAAGTCTATGATGCCTCCTATTGATTTCATATTATTCCAATGCTTCTGTATGTAAAAACGTTCCCTGGCAGCAGTTGGTAAGAGTTAATATTTTGCAACACACGACTGGTCTGGAGGTGAAGAGATGGACTCCAATCACTTAATCCAGATACATGAAGTAGGACTGGAGACTTTGGGCTAAACAAATTAGGTATTCTCAAAGCTAGAACCCTGGAGGTCCAGTGGTTAGGATTCAGTGCTTTCATCACTGTTACTTGGGTTCGATTCCAGTCAGGGAACCAAGAGGTCACACCACTTGGAAGCCAAGCAGGGTTTGGCCTGGTCAGTCCTTGGATAGGAGACCACCTACAGGAGCTGTATGCTGTGGCCCACTGGAGAAGGAACTGGCAACTGACTCCAGTATCCCTACCATGAAAACCAAGTGGATCAGCATGGTGTGTTACTGTTCATGAGGTCATGGAAAGTCAGACACGACTGAGCAATGCACACACAAGCTAGAACTTGCATTATCATTAGTCTCTACAAATGCTGTACTCCCCTTGACCCTGGGAAACCTGTTATCAGATAAGGTGGTGGCGCAGCACTGTATTCATGGATATGAGGTCTATTTAATAAAACATTTTACATTATCCATGCACACTGATGGAGACTGTGCATTTAACCCCATCAGCCTTTACAAGATATAGTTATTCTTGATAATACAGTTATAACAATGGACATTTTATAACAAGTACTCTATACTAAGATTTAACCATTAATAATATGGAAATGTGGATTAACTCAACAATCACATATATAGTTCTCAGCTGCGCAACCTTGCCAAAATCCATTAGTAACGCAACGTTAAAACTGCGGGCTCGCGAAGCGAGGGCCGCAGTTGCGGCCAGGTAAGGAGCACCGTAGACGCTTATCTCTACAATCCTGTATTACTTAGGCAGGGAGCGCTGAAGGCACACACTGCACTGGTGGAGATGAGCGCCATAGGCGCTCATCCCTACGACCCCGCACGACTGGCTCATCATACCTACAACCCGACATCAACACAAAACTCAAATACACAATTCAAAGTGGGTGACCCCTACGCGAGAGAAAAAATGGCAGCCGAAAAACGAAAATGAGGCTACACAACCCCTGAGCATGCAAAACACTGCCAAGCACATACGCCTTTTACACAGACCCGTACGACCTACTAAAAACACTATTAGGAAGCACGCTAAATGCTCCACACCCTCCTAACACATACACAATCGCAGCCATTTTACAACACTAACTGCCAACTAATAACTTTACCATTACAAAATGCGGAACTACACAGGAAAACAAATGATTTGTCCTCTCGCACGCAGCCTATTTACACTACACACTGCACACATTGCTGACACTTACACCTCAGCTCAACAACAGTGAAAATATACATTGTATGCTTCAACATATTGCTTCCTGCATATATTACTTCCAAATAGGTAAAGTATATTAATTTATAACTTTTCAAATTAATTAATTAACATTACAAAATACAAAAATGAATCACAATAAACGCTAAAGGCGCTCACAGCGCGCCTCACTAGGAGCGCCAACGGTGTTTAGAGGACCACAAATACACTAGGGGAGGGGCTCACAATGCGAGCCAAAAGGCCATCAGCGCAAACCTTGCAATGAGCGCTAAAGGAGCTCTCATAACCAAACATACACCAACCAAGAGGCTCGCAATGAGCACCGAAGGTACTTACACAACCCAAATACTTACTTTGTGTACCAAAGAGGGGGGAAGGAGACACAGGGGAGGGAGAGGGGGGAAAGAGACACAGGGGAGGGAGGGGAAACAAGACACGGGAAAGAGAGGGGGAAAAAAGAAAAATCTAATATAATCCCGTAATTTATGACGGGAGGCCCGCAATGGGCACCAAAGGCTCACAGAGAGGAGAGAGAAGGAGAGAAGAGGGAGGGAGAGAACACAGAAGGAGGAAAGGAGAGCGAGAGAAGCCATGCATAGCGAGGCTCGCATTGCCCATCTGACGAGGCTCACAAAGTGCAGCAAACAACAGCATTGCGAGGCTTGCAAATATTATGCCGTCAGTTTTGACGGGCAATTGACTAGTCCTATTATAATAACTCTCTTTGACATTTAAGAGAGATTATTATTCTAACAAACTGATCAAATGTAATGTCTATGAATTATCAGGCACAAAAGTAGCAACTTCTATTTGAAACATTTTTTGCTTGGACTGTTTGTAATAGGACACATTATCAATAAGAATGCTCCTGAGCTATCTCTAATTTATCCGTAAAATAACAGATACTGGAAAAAAAATTCAGGACATTTAGTAATTACTTGTAAGCAATGTCATTTCACTAAACTATTTTTTCTAAACTTTTTTCAATATTAATCCTTTATGTGAATGATTATAATTAACATTAGTCACACCAGCTATTTCACCACTTTATTAAAAAAATTTTTTTAGTAGGCATACTGCCCATTTATGCCAAAGAATGAGAAAAAAAAAACAAAAAAACATAAAATTACTTATTTTGAAATGGTTTTATTTTAATTTCATGTGGCTCCATTCGCTTCTGTGATCAAGCACTAGATTATTCCTTTGTTGCAGAGTCACTTTAGTAAGATTTGGATTTGTGTATTACATTACTTGTACTACAAAATACATGTGACAATGAGTGTGCTTCATATGTGTCTTGTTATTTTGTTTTGTGAGGTTATTACTGCTTATTGGCTGACGGGGGCAAGCCCTTTGATCAGTTAACCCTTTGAATATTTTTTTTTTCTGCTGAGAGCATCATTTGAAAAAAGCACTAGGGTACAAATACCCTCTTTCAGCTGCAACAAAGAATATTGTTTTCAACATCCCTTTAATGTGCAATATTGTTTATTGGGTTTGAATATGTAAAGGATATGTAAAGAATGCAACCATTTTTATGTATACCTTTGTCAGATCGCCTTTTTTGCCCAGTAGATGTATTTTTTTAACAAAATTGTAGAAATCTAACAAAAATATCAGTTTGAAAGAAAATTATCCAATTTTTCAACATTAGAGATGAAGGACAATACAAATTTGGGTTTTCTAGCACATTAGCAAAATTTCACATAATTCTCTTTGTTTTTATATTTGTTTTATTTTGTTCCATCAATTGAATGCCTTTTCTGTGCTAGATTAAAAGCTTTTCACTGTAAATATAATGGTTGTCAAAAAAGGTATCAGTGCATACAGCAATACAAATTTATGTTTCTACTGTCTTACTGGACATTCTCTACTATTCCAATATTTAGAAATGTAACAAGACCCATACATTTTGCTATAACAAGCGATGGGATCACATAAAACAACATCACTGAGAGTTTAAAAATATCATAAACAGGTGCACGAGGAAAACCATATTTATTTATAACTTCTATTTATATTCCTGGGTGGAATACACCAAATTATATTCCTATCTCCAGTATTAAGCACAGTGTTCTGGCGTAAGCTCCCCGGGTGTCCTTCGTCAATGCTTTATCCACATTAAAATAATTGTGTTTTGGCCAGTGGTAATTTCCTCTCTTTATAATTATCCTAACTCATTTAAATAGCTCCTCATTTCCTGAAACACATATTCTCTGTCAATTGAATTATCGAGCTGAGTACAGCCAAGTAATTTATTCTCCAGGAGAGATGCTGAATCATATCATATTCTCATTGCAATACTACAGCTATGTAGAGTTTTAGAGACTTTTTCAGAACAAAACAAAATAATTGATCATATTTTCCCAGATTACAAACTATCATATATTTCATAAAAATGTCAACATTCCTCTATACTGAATTATATTGTGCATATACCATGTTTTGTCTAAGTAACATGTTTTTCTGACTGTGCTATACATCCTAAACTCATCTTATACTGACATATCAAAAGCAAAAAAGAGGGACTTCTGGATTTGAAAGCAAAAGAGCCAAAAATATGTTTTAGATACATGATTGTCAACACTTTCGTTAAAATGGATTGACTGGTTAACTTCCTAACTGGATAATTTTTACATGACGGTAAACCTTCATTTACCTACAGAAAAAGCTGCAATGCTGTTACCAGGATCCAAATTCCTCTAAAACCTCCACTTTTCTATCCCTCTCTCTGGACTTGCTAATCCCAGAAAAAGAATTTAGGAGTGCCGTAACTGCAGAGTAAATCCTATATAGCTATTTTAATCCTCTATCCCAAAACATTGTAAGAGAACTGCTATGGGTCACTGCTCCGAGTGAACTTCCCGACACAGCCAAAAAGCAAGGCATAAATCTCCATTGAGTTTTAAAATGAAAATAAATTATGAGTTTCCCTGTTAGACTTTGACACCCAAACCCTATGGTAATAAGATTTTACAGATCACAAATCAAAAAAAATATGCTATGTTGGTATTAATCCCATCACCAATCAAACATTGGTCTTCATAGTAGCAAGCAAGAAACAACATTTTGTAAAATACAATTAAAATATTTGTATGATTGAATGAGTTTATCTCTATTAGTTTTTACTTACATTTTCCCAGAACATGTATTTTCCCAGAACATGTAGAGCTGGAAGCAGTATAACGAAATTTTAAATATTGTTTGTGTATAGTATACCCTTAACTGTGCATACATAAAGTCTGGCTATAATAAATATACAGACTACAATTTTTGATTATCTGCATTCCCCATTCCACGCATTGTATGTGCCTTCATTATTTTACTTGTATTGTTATTTTGCATACTTCTATATTGTTTTTATTTTGTGTTTTTTTTTATTCAATGGTTTTTAATTTGCTTTTATAATAAAGATCATCATTAAATTCTATAACTTTTTTTAGGTACATTAAAAATAACTTTATTAGTAACCAATACAATTATCTAAAAATACATTTAAAAAACATAGAAAAGGAAGTGCAGTGCTGAGGAGATAATAAATAATTGGCATAGTTTCCCTGAAACACACAACACAGTTCCTAATTTCTAAATGTAGTTGTATGGAAGAGACCACTTATATTTATAGTTTTCTAAATTTAACAATTTTTTAAAATATATTTAACAAAGTGTAATCAGTTGAAGGGAAGGAATAATATTTAAGTAAATCGGGTTGTCCAAAACCCCTCTCTTCCCAGTAAGACTCACAGGATGCCAATAAAATCACCACTGCATGAAGAACTACAGCAAGTGCTGTGTCCTCGATTTCCAGACACTAGCGCGTTACTTATTAAGATTGATACATTTTTCAATGTTTTTTTTTTTTAAATCTTTATTCTCAAACGTTGTGTTTGTTGCCCAGTAACATGTGCATCCAAAATGTAATATAGGATTTTTTTCTGGACTTATGCACAACAACACTGATCATTTCTGTTAAGATGCTTCCTGTATAGATATCCTGCCACCTCTTCTCCTTGTCTCTTCTGGCTACCCTCTGGTATTGTGTATTCAGCTGAACAAAACTTTTTCTGTGAATTGAGACTTGGAATAAATCAACCTCATAGCAATAATTATATATATATATATGTAAACATTTTGTTAAAAAGGACTTTGTGAAAAAATATTATTGATAAAGTCAAAAATACTTTTTCCAAATGTCGGAAGAAGAATACAAGCATCCACTTACAGTATTGTCCAACAAAGCCCTGGGAGTATTCCATTTTACCATTCAGTCCATTTCAATCACTTGAAGAATGTTACGACATCTAATGACAGACTGAATACATGGACAATCAAATCTTACACTATATACATTCCTTCACAAGCAAGAACAAAAGGCCACTTGCTGGTTAGGAACAGCCCACCTCACAGAAGGTTTATAGAAACCAGGGAGGTCAATAACAGGAGAGCCTACGCCACCAATGTCACAAACGTGGCTTGAACTTCCTGACTTACAGCCACAGCCTCTGAATGTCAGCGTTGGTGCTTTTGCTATTGGTCCAAGGTAGCAGCCAAGAGACCACTCAGAAGAGAGCAGACAAGCCAAGAAATTCAATCGGGCAAATCCACACATGAGGAGGAAGGTGCCATTACTAAAGGTATTAAGAAAGGGTTCTTCGAGGGACAATGGAGTGGGTATGTAATATATAGAAGACTACCAAGTTTCTTAAAAGTGCTACAGCCCTTTTGCTGAGTACATTCATATCTCCAGTACAGTTCGTCATTTTCAAATTTCCTGAGCTTGTTACACCGACCAATTGCTGCAATGCAGCTTCCGGTGGCTCTCCCATTGGCAGCCCCTTCCTCCAATGGAGCATCTTCACAGGGTGTATTCGAACTTGCCACTTTTGCTCCCGGCACCAAATCAAAAGAGCACCAGGGAGGCTGCTTTCCTGTTGGTTCCTACTGAAAGAGTTAAACAAATTCATGGCCCGTGGGCCGACAACCTTAGGAATTATAAACACATCAATTAGACAGGATACTACAGGCATTGGGGAAATGATTGGGTTTGGAGTGCCAGTTCCTTCCAGAGTACCATGCAAGATGTAACCACTGCTGAATCCCAGTGATCGAGCCCCATTAGGAAAAAAGTCCTGGTTCTAACGGACTGTGTCTCCATATAAACAAATTGGGGCAGGGGGAATTCGAATTTTAAAGGAATCTGCTTATGACTAAATAATCCATTCTGAGAGCTGAACCAATAGTCGCACATTTAAAAAAAATAGATAGAAAGAGACAATATTGGACAAGTTCTTAAGTTGAATGCTTGTGATTATCATTGGTAAAGGGACAAAAAAAGACATTGATCACCAGAATTTGAGTTACCTGATGTTCTAATGGAAGGTGACACCATTTCTAAACAATAATTTGTTTGTTAATCTTCAGCTTCAGAAATCATCACTGCCCTCAGTGTTACTCTTCATCTCTTCACTAAAGCAGCTTTGTCAATTGGAGAGGCTGGACTGAAATAGACAAATATAAACTGGACTACAGTATTCTCCCTCTGTATTCTTTCTGTCCTACCTCAGGTAGGATAGATATCCAGCAAAGAAGGTGAAGATGAAGGTTAAAATGAAGATGTTCCTCATAAGGGTATCAAATTGAGAAACCACCTGAGGAGGGTGCTGCTGGGAGAGTATGAGAACTCTGAACTCTTTTCCTGCACTTTCAGACACTCTACACATGAGGTGTGAAGATTCTGACATGGCAGATAAATTATTTAAGATAGAGTTAAGTGCAGAGCAAAAACCAAAGCCTTCCTCACAGAAAAGCAAGTAGACAGTTTGGATCACGTTTGATCACTGTAAAGGTCTCCTAAAAGCATGTTGAAATACTTTTTCTTAATGTTTAAAATATGTGCTTTTCACTGAGAAATAAAATAAATTACAACCTGTGTTTAGATGTGTAAAAGTGTGGCCACAGCCTGACTCATACATGAGATAAGGGGAGTTGTTTCCCCATTCAAGTCTATGAATAGTCTTTTGACTGACCGTGTGTTCATTCCCAGCAGACTTGTGACATCATGGATAGAGACTGTTTTTCCTAACCTGGGGCTCTATTCCGTGGCTCTGTGGGAGGGAAGGGGTTAAAAAATATGTATAGTTACATAGTAATTGAGGTTGAAAAAATACTTTTAGTCCATCAAGTCCAACCTTTTAGGATCTCCTCTGATCTGCAAGATGAGGATTAGTTGTTAATTGATCCAGAGGAAGGCAAGCAGAAAGAACTAATGTGAAACATAGCCAATCGTCTCAAAACATGAATTCCTTCCTGACCCCAGATCCTGGTGATCAGATTTCTCCCTGGATCAATAATCTCTCTAATTAACTCTGAATGCCCTTTTTAATTGAAAATATTATAATTATTATTTATTATTATTATTTATTATTGTCTTTATTTATATCGCGCCAACATATTCCGTAGCGCTGTACAGTGGTATTGTACAATGTAAAAAACAAACTTAACACCTTATAAAGAATGGAGGGCCCTGTTTTTGAGCATATAATCAAATGCACATAGTGCTTGTTTCCAAGACACGGACACACAATTGAAAACTAGCAAACTTACAATCTAAGGAATATGTCCATTCCCTTTTTAAAGTTATCTATCAAATCCACTGTCACCACCTCCTTTGGTAGAGAATTCCACAGATTAACCAACCTTACTGTGAAGAACCATTTTCTTTCTTTAAGGTGAGATATTTTTACTTCTAACCTTAAAGCATGTCCTCTTGTCAGTTGAAAACCTCCTGGAACAAAAAGTTAACTTAAGAAAGCCTTGTTTTGACCCTGGATGTATTTATATAAGGTAATCATATCTCCTCTTAGATGCCTTTTTTGGAGACAATATAAGTTTAATATGATTAGTCTTTCTTCATAACTTATATACCCTTCTTAATACATGCTAATATTTTATTTGCAGCTGCTGCTTGGCTTTGAGTGCTGTTACATAGGCGATTGTCCACAAACTCCAAAATCCCTTTCAATATCTGATACCTCTAGATTGTCTCAGAGATTATAAATTACATGGCTATTTTTCCTTCCCAGATGCATAACTTTACATTTATTTGTATTAAATCTCATCTGCCATTTAGATGCCCATTCCTCTAATTTATGCAAATCCCTTTGGAGGGAAAGTACATCATTATCTGATTTAATTACCTTGCACAACATTGTGTCATTCGCAAAAATGGGGACACTACTTTCCAGTCGCATTTCTAAGTCATAAATAAATAGTTTAAAAAAGAGAGGACCTAATACTGAACCCCGAGGAACCCCACTTATCACATTAGTCCAATCTGAGTATGTTCCATTTACAACAACCCTCTGCTTCCTGTCTTTTAGACAGCTCTCAATCCATGAACAGATATTTACTGCAATTCCTGTATCCCTTAGTATATGGCCCCCTTCACCTATTCCCACTAACCTCTATGAGCCTGGGATTACATATTTAATATTGGGTGCCATGGGGGCTTAGCAACAAAGGATTTCAGCCACAAATGGTCTCACCTTGCATCATGCATGACTATTAAGGCTGTCATAGTGAAAGAAAGCAGTAATGTATTTGCTTAGGCTGTCCCCTTTCCAAAGCCAAAGGTAGGAAAGGGGCAACCGTAAGCTTTATTCAAGAGGCTCTGTATAATTAAGTTGGGAATAAAATATGGATCTAATTTTGGTTTTACTGTGTAGAAACATAATTTCAAAGAAAAATGTTTTTAATATCCCATGTCTCAGTAGATACATCCTATATACATTGATAGATATATAATGTACAGAGCCTTTTTAATTTTAATCTTTTAATTTTTTTATAAAATAGCAGAGGTCTCATGGTTTTTTTTTATTTACAAATTTCATCTCCACCACTTGGGATTGACAGGGACAACATCCCAACGATAAGATCAGAAATATTTTCCTAAAATGAAAAACAGAAATATGGAATCCCCAGCTCATGGAATCAGATGAAGAGTAGTCTCTACCCAGGAAAGAAGATGTATTTTTTCTTGGAAGAAAATGTAAGCAATCTCATTTCAGAAGTCAAAATAGCATTGAGAATAGAAACAAAAAGATTAAAAAAGGCTTTCAAGCAAACACAGATATATCATGGATTGCGAAGCGAGGGGCCGCATTTGCGGTGGTGGAGCATCCCAGCGTGTTTGTTTGCAAATGCATCCCAACGTGTTTGACCGCATTTGCGGTGGTGGAAGGTTCAACGTCGGCAACACACACACACGCAAGACTTAACAAAAAAAATAAATCAAAGGCGCCTCGCACGACTTAGAAAAAAAACAACTGCATAGTACACGTAAAATCCAACTGCGTCCCTCGCAAAATAAATACGGCCTCATCGCAAAAAAATACGGCTGTGAAACGAGCCATTCCAAACACGCAAAACCCGCCGAAAACGGTGCGCATGAAAACATCAGAAACACAAGAAATAAACACAACGAACACATAAAAAGCTTACTTACAGCAAGGGGGGGGGGCATCCGGCACCTCAAAAAGTTAATTTACATGTCCATTTAAGTCCAAAAAAACGAGTTTAAACTGCCGAAAATCACCTAAGCGAGAGAAAAAATGGCCGCTGAACAAAACGAAAACGAGGCTTCAGACGTAACTATACTACAGTGACTTGCAAGACTGAAACACATACTATGCGGAACGTACCACACTGATATTAACCACCATTTTGAAAACTACTACGCACAAAATGGCGAATGGAATGCAAATTGTAAGCTGGAACGCAAATAGCGCATGCGTATTGCGTTCTAACGGTCTCAGGCACTTGAAAGTTTATAAATACTGCCTACTTTCCAGAAAATTCTACATTTCTACTCAGGTGATGAACGTAGTGACTGGATAGTTAACTGCTGCTGTTACTTGAGAAGAGAATTGTTTCCTAATTTCCTACTTTACATTGTGCAAATTAGAACTGAGAGGTAAGCTATAATATATTACATTTTATTATCAAGACAGGACAAAAAAAAAAAAATAAGTATGAAAATGTCATTCATGTATAGTGACATGTGGCAGGCACATTTATTTGTATAGCCCCTACAACAAACTAATCTTAACCCAAACTAATTAAACAACTATATTTAAATGACATTAAAAAAAAATGTAACTTAAAATATGATTCATGTATAGTGATATGTGACACGCACATATATGTGTATCATGTATAGTCACATGTCACACACACATTTATGTGTGTAGGCCGAAAACAAACTAATGTTAATTGAAACTAATTAAAGAAGTATATTTAAATGAGATTAATTTATTGTAATTCAATATATCACCTAAAGCTCAATCTTTCTCCTTTTTCTTACTATTCAAACAGACTCTGCATCAACAGCGTCACTCAAGAATTTGCACCGTGCATTGTGAACCACAATCCCTTTTAAAGAACACCAAGAAAGAAGAAGAGGTAAGATAGAAAAATACATTACATGCTGAAAAAGACCATGCTTTGCTAAATCAAAAAGAAGAAATATATAATTAACCATTTAACTTTCTTTTTCAAAGAGACACTATAAGAAGACCGGCGGATTAAGATTGGCAGGAGGGGACCCTCTGTCATTCGACACTTCAATCAAGGTAAAGTATAACAAGTACAAAAAATTAAGGAACTATATATGTTTAATGGCCGCCAATATAACAAATGCAGCAACCAAAAAGTGGTGAACACAAAATAGGATCATGCTAAAAACATAGCCAGAATATCAAAAATAGAAAAAACATTCATTTGCACTGTAGAAAAACATTAAAGCTTCAGAAAAAAGACTAAGCAAATCAAGTATGCAACATATGGTAGACACAAAACAGGATTGTACCAAAAATCACACAAACACATAGCAAACTCAATTAATATTCTTTTTTAATGTTTAAGAATCTATAAGCCTTACAAAGAAGCCAAAATAAGCATAACAAAAGTGGTGGACACAAAATAAGATAACGCTAAAAACATAGCCATCATATCCAAAATAGAAAAAACATTTAACCTTCATAAAAAAATTAAATTAGGCAAATAAAGTATGAAACAAATGGTAGACACAAAATAGGATTGTACCAAAAAGCACACAAACAAATAGCAAACTCAATTAATATTCTTTTTTAATGTTTAAGAATCTATAAGCCTTACAAAGAAGCCAAAATAAGCATAACAAAAGTGGTGGACACAAAATAAGATAACGCTAAAAACATAGCCATCATATCCAAAATAGAAAAAACATTTAACCTTCATAAAAAAATTAAATTAGGCAAATAAAGTATGAAACAAATGGTAGACACAAAATAGGATTGTACCAAAAAGCACACAAACAAATAGCAAACTACATTAATATTCTTCTTTAATGTTTAAGAACCTATAAGCCTTACAAAGAAGCCTAAATAAGCATACCAAAAGTGGTGCACACAAAAGAGGATTGTATCAAAAATCAAACTAACAAATAGCAAAGTAAATTAATATTCTTCAATGTTTAAGAGCCTATAAGCCTTACAAAGAAGCTTAAATAAGCATAGCAAAATTGGTAGACACAAAAGAGGATTGTACCAAAAATCACACAAACACATAGCAAAGTAAATTAATATTCTTATTTACTGTTTAACAACTGATAAGCCTTACAAATAACTCTAAATTTGTATACCAAAAGTGGTATACACAAAATAGGATAATGCTAAAAACATTGCAATCATATCCAAAATAAGAAAAACATTATTAATTACAGTATAAAAAAAAAGAATAACTGCAATATACAAATACATTTAAATTATTTTTAAAAGGTTGCACAAAAAACAGCATAGCAGAAAAAAATCACCATAACAGATACAATACACAAAAATAATGAAATGTTTGCTTTATTACAAATACATTCAAATCAAATAACATTTTCAGTTTTCTTTTACAACAGATACTGCGTGAAGACCATCGGACCAGGACTTTCAACAGAAGACCAGACCATCGGGCGAGGACTTTCAACAGAGGACCAGACCATCGGACGAGGACTTTCAACAGAGGACCAGACCATCGGACGAAGACTTTCACAGGACCAACAAAGATTCTGCTTGAAATCACACTTCAACCAAGGTACAGTATAACTAGTAAAAAAAGAGAAAACGAAATAAACATGTTTGCTCTGCATCCATGTCAACAGAAAAAAAAAAAAAAACAACCACCACTAACTATAACTTTTAACAAAATATAACTAATACATTTCTCATCTACCTCTTATTTGTCTTTTATGGCCAATAATGTTTAACAGTAAATCCAAACTTCAATGTAGCCAGAACAAAAAAAAAATTCCATAGTCCACAAAAGGCTCAAAACAGAGACTCAATAAAATTTGTCATTCTAAATTTCCAGTCCTAATGTACAATATTAAGTATAAAACGTAACCACACACATAAAATACAATACTACTACAAATAGTACTAAGACTCAAAAAACAACAATAGAAACATTTTCAGAGCCCCAACATATAAGCCTTGAAATAAAATATAAAAATACTATTATAACAATCCCATGTACAATAAATTACAAAGACTAATTTATGCCCTCTACTATCCCTATAAGCCAAAAAAAAAGCATAGTCCAGAAAAGTCTCAAAACACAGAATCAATAAAATGTGTCATTCTAAATTACCAGTCCTAATGTACAATATTAACCATACAACGTAACCATATACATAAAATAGAATAGGACTACAAATAGTACTAACAACAAAAAACAATAGAAACATTTTCATAGCCCGAACATATAAGCCTTTAAAGAAAATATAAAAATACTATCAGAACAATCCTCTGTACGATAAATTATAAAGACTAATTTCTGCCCTCTACTACACCTATAAGCCAAAAGTACAATAAAAAAACATTAACAAAACAAAAAATAACACCAACTATATCTACAAGAAACTATAGTGTAATTACCTTCAGTATGCTATGCATATAAGGCAAAAAAGAGAACCTACGACAGAAAGTAAAAGCAAAAAAATTAAAAACACTTATTTAACAGTACTAAGAAAGTACCGCTACAATCAACTAGAATCACATAGGAACAAACTGTTGATAAGGTTTTTTTGTAAAAACAAACCTAACATCTCAAAATAAACTAATGATACATTATTTTTTTTTTACAGTTTAACATGGCTGATAACGAGAGTAAACAAGAAAAGAGAAGACGGCAAGCTAGAGAACGACGACAGAGAGCAGACAGCAGACACTGGAGCAGAAGGAAATTCGACAAGACAAAGAACGCAAATGACTTGCAAGCAAAAGACGATCTGCTGCACAAATTAAAGATACGCCAAAAAAAGCTACCAAGCAAATAAAGCATTTACAACCTGTTCCTCAAACATCAGATGACATTTTACCTGAAAAAATAAAAGAGATACCAAAAAAAGCCACGAAAGAAACAAAGCATTTAGAACCTGTTCCGGAAACATTACATGACATTTTACCTAAAACAATACAACATATACCAAGAAAAGCCACAAAAACAAAAGCATTTAGAACCTGTTGTTGAAACATTACATGACATTTCACCTTAATAATATGAAAGTCAAACTGCTATATGCTTTGCAAATTGTCCTTTACTCAAGTCTTTAGCAGTAGAGGTTCATAGTTGTGGGGACATGACTACTCAATGTCAGTTTTGTGAGGCTTATTATTTTAAACAGGAGAGACCCAGAGATGGCCAATTTTTTTTAGTTGCTGTCATAAAGTTCAAACTTCCAGAAAGAAAAGAATTTCCAATCTATTTACAAAACATTATGACTGAACCTACTTTTCCAAACTACAAAAATTTTGAGACAAACATAAGATCCTACAATAGTGCCATATCCTTTGCATCTATGGGGGCAACATTAGCTGCTAATGTACCAGGACATGGTCCTTACTGTTTTAAAGTCCAAGGACAAAGGAGAGCAAAGAAAATTCGCTCAACTATATGTCCTAGATACAATGGAAGCTGTTGACCTACGTATGCAGATGGAAGAAAATAAAAAATGCTTACCCACTGTTTTTATAGAGCTAAATAACATTATGGACAATAATCCCTACAGTAAAGCTTATAAAAAATTGGCAGAAGTAGAAAATGAACAACAACTTCATGCAGAAAGACATCAATTACCAATGCCAAAGGTCAATATGGTGCTTAAAAGAGACAGACATACTGATAAACGTCGTTATAACTTGCCAACATCAAATGAGGTTGCAATGGTGTTTCAAAATGATGAAGGAGAACCACTATTTCAAAGAGACATTAGAATATATCCCAGAAATGAGGAGCAACCATTCATTAATATGAGTATCTTAAGTCCAAATTTAGATCCAATGACATATCCCATTTTTTTCCCACACAGAGAAGCAGGTTCGCAACCAAAATTAACACTTCCCAGTTACCCAAATGCTAAAGCCAGAATCCGAAATAATATTTCTATGCTTGAATTTAAAGTAGCTCAAATTGCCATTCGAAATACATTTAATTCAATTTTATGTGGTGGAAAACTAACACAACAATGGATTATTGATTCCTATTTGCAAGTTGAGGTCAATAATTTAAACTTTATAAAATATCAACAAGATAAACTACGTGTAGAACAATATTCGGGACTAATGGACTATGTTGCTGACGTGGCTACAAGCAGAGACATGACAGCTGGCAAAGCCATCTTCCTTTAAAGGATCTCCTCGAAATATGAGAGAAAGATACAATGATGCTATGGCTACTGTCACCAAATTTGGCAAACCCGATTTATTTCTTACATTTACATGTAATCCACAATGGCCAGAAATTACTGAAAATTTACTTCTTGGACAAAGTGCTTCCGATAGACCAGATTTAGTAGCCAGAGTTTTTAAGATTAAATTAAATGAATTAATACGTGACATCACTATAAGTCAGTTATTTGGCAAATTTCTTGCTTATGTATATACCATATATCAAAAAAGAGGCCTTCCACAAAAAAAAAAGATAAATTAGATACTTCTGACAAAGTGGATGCAGTCATTGTTGCTGAACTACCAGATCCAGAACTATATGGTAGACTATATGAGATTGTTACTCATCGCATGATTCATGGACCCTGTGGTGATCTTAATCCACAATCACCATGTATGGAAAATAATAAATGTTCCAAAGATTTTCCAAAAGATTATAGAGACAAAACCTATGCCAATTGTGATGGCTATCCACTTTATAAAAGAAGAGAAGGCGATAGTGCCATTATTCGTGGAAAAAAAGTTGACAATAGATATGTAGTACCCTACAATCCACATTTACTCATGAAGTTTAATGCCCACATCAATGTAGAAGCCTGCACTTCCATCAAATCCATTAAATATGTCTACAAATATATTTACAAAGACTATGATGCAGCTACTGTAGTCGTCAAAAGTGCAGACAACCCTGAAAGTAGTGAGTTAGTACATGATGAACTTGCATCTCATGTAGACGCTCGCTATGTCAGTGCGCCAGAAGCTTTGTGGCGGCTTTTAAAATTTGAAATGCATGATAGATCACATGCAGTATATAGATTAGCAGTACATTTGCCACAAAGACATTTAGTGTATTTCCATGCTGGAAATGAAACTAATGCATTGGCCCAAAGTGAAGATCGTCATACTACACTAACTGCATGGTTTGAATTAAATTCCACAGATTCACAAGCAACACAATTCTTATATATTGAAATTCCATATCACTATGTTTTTGTGAATGGATTATGGAGACCGAGAAAAAGCAGAGGCAATAAAATAATCCCAAGAATTTACACAGTCAGTCCAAGAGATGTTGAACGTTTTTGCTTACGGATATTACTTTTAAATGTTCCTGGAGCACAAAGTTTTGGACACTTAAGAACTGTTAATGACATAGTATATGAATCCTTCCATTTAGCTGCAAGACATAGAAACTTACAAGCTGATGATACAGAATGGGAAAGATGTTTAGAAGAAGCAGCACAATGTCAAATGCCACGGCAGATGAGAGAACACTTTGCATTCATTTGTATCTTCTCAAATGCTCCAAATGCATTAGCTTTGTGGGAGACATTTAAAAGTAATATGGCTGAAGACTTTATGCGACGATACAATGAACCGATTGCACACTTAAAAGCGTTAATGGAAATCCAAGAAGTATTTTTAACTCATGGATTAAGTTGTGCAAGTTTTAATTTGCCTGATCCAGGTCTTATAGATGACATAAACTTTGAAGACTATGACATTCAACTACAAGTAGAAAGAACAGAAGAAAGACTTGCAACTTTAAATATGTTACAATTGCAAGCATTTAATGTCATTAAAAATGCAATAGATGATGACATGGTGACAAAGCGTTATTTCTATCTTGATGGACCTGGCGGATCAGGAAAAACGTATCTATATAATTTATTAATGAGTTCTGTACGAGCACAAGGTCAAATAGCAATGGCGTTTGCCACTACTGGAATTGCTGCACTTTTGTTAGAAGGTGGATGAACTGTACATAGTGGCTTTAAACTGCCAGTGCCTTTTTTAGAAACTTCTGTGTCAGATATTCGCATGACATCATTACAAGCAAAGAAATTGAAAAAATGTAAATTAATTATAATAGATGAGGCCACAATGATGTCATGCTATGCCCTCCAATGTATTGACCGTTTGCTTCGTGAAGTCATGGATAATACTTTTCCATTTGGTGGAAAGGTAATGTTGTTAGGTGGCGATTTTAGACAAACATTACCTGTCGTTGTACATGGAAATCGAACTGACATTATCGAAACCTGTATAAAGTCAAGCACACTATGGAAACATTTTACCCATCTTCAACTGCAACAAAATATGAGATCAGAAGGCCAAACTGATTTCAATGATTGGCTTATTAAAATTGGAGAAGGCAGAACAGAAAAAATATCACATTTACCTGATGACACTGTAGAGATCCCACCTCATATGATTTGTCACCAAGATATTATATCGCCTATATTTGAAAGTAGCATAAATCCAGGAATATTCCAAGCTTGCCAACCAAGTCATACTAACGTCGAAAAATAAGGATGCATTAATCCTCAATAATGAAATCTTTAAAAAAATTAATGCACCACAAAGAAATTATCACAGTGCTGATTCTGTACTTGCTGATGACAATGAAAGTCAGGCTAACTTTTCTACTGAATTCATAAACTCACTAACTCCTTCTGGAATGCCACCACATATTTTGCAGCTAAAGAAAGGTGCAATTGTCATGTTACTGCAAAATATGAACCCCAAAAAAGGCCTATGCAATGGGACAAGATTAATTGTTCAACAATTAAAGGACCATTTTATAGATGCTGAAATTTTAACTGGTACCTATAAAGGAGAGAGAGTTTTCATACCAAGAATAGATTTAGCACCAAGTGAAAGTAATCTCCCTTTTATACTTCAAAGAAGACAATTTCCCATTATTATGGCATTTGCCATGACCATTAATAAATCACAAGGTCAAATGTTAAAATCTGTGGGTATTTTCTTGGAAGAACCAGTATTTGCACATAGTCAATTGTACGTTGCGTTATCACAGTGCAGAAATCCACAGGCTATTAAAGTTTACATTGAAAAGAATGAAAGTCAAAGTGATTTATTAGAATAAAAAATTAGGTTTTTACTGTTTGTCTTCCTCTGCATTAAATGTATATCGAAGTTAACAATTGTTTCGATAGAAAATGCATGTTAAAAAAACATTACCTCAAGATTACAATACTGATTACTTTAAAGTTCAACTGTTTTTACATTCAACTGTAAATACTTTTAATACAAAATTATGTTAAAAAATTAATTCACTATGTTACTGTTTATAATGTTCGAAGTTCAAATAATGTTTTTGCAAGTTCCTTACTTACACAGATAATAAAGTTCAAGTTTCAAAAAATATACTTTTTTTTTTTTATAAATAGTTTTTATTCAAAGGAATAACAGGTTTCCAACATAACAGGTAACAAATATTTTTGCATATAATCTTTAAACATTAACACATAAGCTCTTATAAATCAAACCATAGTATCTCCTTTCTTTTTTCCTTTTTCTGTGATTCTATAGTTATTCTATTTTTCCTTTAACTCAAATAAGGGAGTCTTGAACAAACATAACTTAATTATATACATATTAAACTAAAACTTTAAATAAATAAATAGAATATAACTATTTAAATATGGAGAGGTACGTTTAATCTATTCTAGACTATAAGTTTGTATCCTAAGGGATCCTGTCCCTATTATAAGTCAATGTATAGCTATTTTCCATTTTTTTAAATAATAGCTTCTGAGTTATTCCAAACTATACAGTTTAGTTTGCTTAGTTACTATTTTAACTCAGCAAGCCACAATCTAGAGCAATGCATTCTTACACTTTATACATGTATTATTTAGATATTCATCTCTCGTTACCTATTCCAGATATTCCAGAATCTCCGGCACCAGCTCTCAAGTCCTCCCAGGTCGACGTCCCCCTCCGGCCTACACCTAAAATGTTATTGTTGACCTCCTCTTACTGTTGGGTCCTTCAATTTAATGGAGTACCCAACTTTGATTTTAACCAGGGATTCCATATTTTATAAAACTGTGGTATAGTGTCTAATATGGCCGATGTTGTCTTCTCATTTAACGCTATGTAATTAATTCTCCTTATAATTTCCCGGATGTCTAATTTGTCTGATTTCCATTGACTAGCGATATGCACCTTGGCTGCAGCAGCCATTATCTGAAATAGCTTATTCTGATGCTTTGTTAGATTAGGAAGTTTAATCCCCAATAGACATTGTCATGAATCACCCAGGGGCCATATTGGATTTGGTGTGAACTATGCTGGGGCCATTTTGTGACTGGCAGCAGTGGCCATTTTGGGCGGGGTTATCTTCCACATGCTGTTGCCATGTGGAAGAACAAAAGGTTTGGGTTGTGGTGATAATATGTTAGTATTATATTGTATATTGTATTGTGGAGTGATAGCTATGTTTTAATTAGTCAACCCTCCCCCATTGTATAAACTCTCAGTCAGGAGTTGGCCATATGGTCTTTAGAGTAAACACTTGAAGTGATAGCAAGGCCAGAACAAAGAGATTTGCCAGACTGCCAGGCACCGTAGGACAATGGTATAGTACAGGGTCTTCCAGCCTCAATACTAGGGCCATAGGCCAGGGCAGAGATGTTACTCTCTCCACAGAGAGAGAGAGAATGAGCTTGTAGCCACACCTAGTGGGCGGCCCCTGGGGAGGGGACTGATAGTTCCCAAGGATTAACCCTGTCACATGGGACAGAGGGAATTAGCTGCTCCTAAGGGCTACTCCATTGGTCCAGAGGGGGATGAGGGTTTGACTAAAGGTAGCCACTCCCTATAATGTGTTGTGCAAGGTTTTAAATAAGTTGACTAAATTCAATAAAGTGTTCATAATTTTCATCAAGACGTGGTGTGTAGATGTATTATTTACCCGGGGACATATGCTTGCAGTAAGATTCGTCAGACTTACTGTCAATATTGCTCAGTCTAAACCAAGGGCTGAGACATGATGTTCCTGTACTCAAAGCTACTCCAAGGTCCAGAGTAACCCAAATCAAGTCAGCAGACCCCAGCCAGAGAGTGGGTCGTGACAATTGGTGGCACAGTGGTGGGGTACTCTGAGAAGGACCAGAAAATGGAGCAGCAGTATGAGGACATTTCCAAGGAGGCAAGACGCAGGTTCAGTATAGCCAGGGAGTTTTGCCCCGGGGAGATAACGCTGGAAGAGGCAATTAAAGGACTGAACCTAATAAAGCAACAAATACAGGAAGAACGTACAGGGGTGAGTGTCCAAGCTCAGCAAAGGCTTGGGGTCAACCCTGCAGAGATGCCAGTAAGAGTCAAACTGGCAAATCAGAATTTTAAACAGTCCCAGGATGATAAAGACAGCATTGACGGATTTATCCAAGAGGACTACAGACTACTCCTGCTAAATCAATGGATGGCATTCCTGCAATTATGGCATGGCCATGAGCTGGCAAGCTGGTTGGAGGAACTGGTAGAGAAAGAGATGGACTTGGAGGAACAGTATCTGGCCAGGGTAGAGTCCTTTGGTGGCCGGAGAGAGGATCTCTATTTTCGTTTGGATCTACAATATGGGGTTGAGGAGATTCTGAATGGTGATCCGGAATGTGGCATGGGAACTGCAAGGAGACATAATAACTTGTTTGTTGAACGCTGCCGGGGTCTGGGACTGGAACCATGGTTCCCGGAGGCTCCTTTGCTAGAACCCCTGGTTCGGCAAGAGCAGCAACTGGAGGCTGAATATGTTCAATTGTGGGATGCGATACCCAAGAAGTATTTTGGCCCATCTGGATGGGAGGACGGCTCACCAGACCCTTACAACTCAGACGGTATGTACCAGAGTGAGTATGCTCACTGGAACTGGCGAGAGGCATTTCTAGACTGTAAACAAAGTGAGGAGTGGGAAGGGGTAAACACTGTTCCTTTGCCAACTCCTGGGGATGGAGAATGTTTGCCCCTAGAACATGCAGTAACTGTGTCAGGGCCTAGTCACCAGCCCCAAGAGCCAGAGACCCAGTGGAATGTTCCCTGGGTGGGGTCAGATAATCCATGTCTGCCCCCTGATACCCCAAGAGATTTAATCCCAGAGGAAGTGGGAACTGCTCACAAGCTAGGGCCAGATAAGTTAAGTCTGCCCTCACAAGTTCTAGGCAAAGTGTGTTGGCCAGAACTGTTAATGGAGCCAGAGGCTCTGGATTATTATGTGATAGACGGTGGGAAGGGAGCCTTAGAGGCCAGGCTGGGTGGGAATGATGAGATTCCCCAGCCTGCATCAGATAACCACTGTCTGTACCCTGACACCCCAGGGGAGTTGTCCCCAGAGGTGCTAGTGAAGCACAGAGCCCAGGTGGGTTGTTTAAGAGACTGTGGGGAGGGAAAGGAATTGGTTTCTGGCTACAGGGAACCTGACCTCACACAGCAAGAGTGTGCCAGGGGCACAAAGAGCCAGGCCGGGGCAGCAAGCATGCCAGCTTTGGCAAAAGCATTATGGGTGCAGAGTGGCACCATGATAGAGGGTGTATCAAGTGGGGAGATACCCTGGATAACCATTGTCCAGGGGCCCACTGGAACAGACACCACTCCAAAGATCCAGTTCAACAGAAAGGACTGGGATAAAGTTGCTCAACCCCGGGCAATGGAGGAGTGTAAGCACAGCTTGGGTGGGAGCAGCGTAGCTCCCCAAGCAGCAACGGAAACAGCTGGACCAGAGGAAGAAAGCCAAGAGGAACTGTCCCTTTGCAATCCCATAGGCCCAGAGACTGTTTTAGAGATCCCAGCCCAGCTGTGGGGACTGGCTGGGGGGAACAGGGTTGCTATGGGACAGAAACTGTGGCCCACCTGTTGTACTCTGGGATACCAGGTTATTGGGGAGGTACCCTGGACTATTTGGGTGTGTGTGAATGGGAAGAGCAATTTGCTCTATACTGTGGGAGCAAGGCCAAGGGCTGGGGGAGGTTTTTACTCTGCACCTTGGGACAGACAAGAACTGGCATAGCATACAGAGGGCCAAACCAGCACATTCATGACTATCAGCGTAGCCGGAAAAATCAGGGATGTTTCCTGCCACGCTTGGGGAGGTGTTGTCATGAATCACCCAGGGGCCATATTGGATTTGGTGTGAACTATGCTGGGGCCATTTTGTGACTGGCAGCAGTGGCCATTTTGGGCGGGGTTATCTTCCACATGCTGTTGCCATGTGGAAGAACAAAAGGTTTGGGTTGTGGTGATAATATGTTAGTATTATATTGTATATTGTATTGTGGAGTGATAGCTATGTTTTAATTAGTCAACCCTCCCCCATTGTATAAACTCTCAGTCAGGAGTTGGCCATATGGTCTTTAGAGTAAACACTTGAAGTGATAGCAAGGCCAGAACAAAGAGATTTGCCAGACTGCCAGGCACCGTAGGACAATGGTATAGTACAGGGTCTTCCAGCCTCAATACTAGGGCCATAGGCCAGGGCAGAGATGTTACTCTCTCCACAGACAGAGAGAGAATGAGCTTGTAGCCACACCTAGTGGGTGGCCCCTGGGGAGGGGACTGATAGTTCCCAAGGATTAACCCTGTCACATGGGACAGAGGGAATTAGCTGCTCCAAAGGGCTACTCCATTGGTCCAGAGGGGGATGAGGGTTTGACTAAAGGTAGCCACTCCCTATAATGTGTTGTGCAAGGTTTTAAATAAGTTGACTAAATTCAATAAAGTGTTCATAATTTTCATCAAGACGTGGTGTGTAGATGTATTATTTACCCGGGGCATATGCTTGCAGTAAGATTCGTCAGACTTACTGTCAATATTGCTCAGTCTAAACCAAGGGCTGAGACATGATGTTCCTGTACTCAAAGCTACTCCAAGGTCCAGAGTAACCCAAATCAAGTCAGCAGACCCCAGCCAGAGAGTGGGTCGTGACAGACATGACTCCATGGTTGCCACCACCATAGTATCGAACAGTGACGACGCTATCCGTGCTAACCCTTCCCATAGCCCGTGTACTGCCTGACATAGCCACCAGGTATGAGTATGGTCTCCTATTTGTTGACAGCCTCTAAAACAATTACTACTAACCCTAGGGTCATATCTATTGAGTTTATCCGGGGTGCAATATGTTCGCTGAAGTACTTTAATAGAGGCCTCTATGTATGTGGAATTACACGTTGCTTTATTCAGGTTAAGGAAGGATTTCTGCCACTTCTTCCACTCCCATTCCTCCCCCAGTTCTCTTTCCCATTTACCTATATACAGTATGGTGGCTTATCTGAATTCTGAGTTAATAAATGTGTCATATAATGAGCCTATTATCCCTTTTGCAAGTGGGATGCTCTTGCAGATCACAGAGAACCAGGAGGATTTCGGTGGTCCAAATTTTTTTAACATTTCGCCGGCCCAGCTCCTTATTTTCAAGTAGTTGTATTCCTCCTCTTGGGGAAGGGTATATTTTTCTCTAAAATGCTCTAAATTCATCAAATGACTCTCTATAAACTAGGGACCCAACCTGTCTAGGCCCCTAATTGCCCACCAGTGCTTAGATGTTTTACTCATGGTTGCCCAAATCTCTTTGGAAGAAATTACAGAACAAAGGGGAGATGCACTTATATCCAGTCATCGTTCAGCTTCTTGTTCTTTGAGGGGTAATTAGACTTATATAGATCGGAAATGTTAGGTGTTATGTTCACCCCTAGATATTTTATGTGTTTTGGGGGCCATGAAATGGGAAAGAGGGCCTTCAGATGCTCTATGTCCTCTTGTGCCATGCCCAAGCTCAGAGCCTCCGATTTCTCCAAGTTCAGCTTAAGACCTGATATTTTGCCGAACTGGTCTAAGGTCGACATTAATGCCGGGATGGAGGACCTGGGTTTCGCCAGAGTGCAGAGTACATCGCACAGTACTGCAAAGAATGAGCATTTATATTGGTGTAACCCTACCTGAAGCCCCTGAATTTCCCTATCCGCTCTAATGAGCTGCGCTAGTGGTTCCACTGCCATAGCAAATAACAGGGGCGAGAGCGGGCATCCTTGTCTTGTACCTCTCTGAATGTTAATTTGTGTTTTATGTTCCCCTGGTAATCTCAACATGGCTGTCGGAGCATCATAGTATTTGTGAAGTAGAGTAATAAACTTCCCCTTGAGCCCAAACTTATTCAGAACCTTGAACAGATACGGCCATTCCACTGTATCGAATGCTTTCTCTATATCAAGAGCCAATAGACAGATTGGGGAGCTTGCTTTCTGCGCTAGATACTGGATATTGAGAGTTCTTCTGACATTGTCCCCCACCTGTCTATAAGGTACAAACCCCGCCTGATCCTTATGGATAATTTCTGGCAAGAATCTGGAGATCCTTGTCGCCATAATTTTGGCCATCAGCTTGACGTCTCCATTCAACAGTGATATAGGTCGGTAATTTTTCACCTCTAGATTATCTCTGCCTTCCTTTGGTAGAACCACCAATTCTGCCTGGTTTAGTTCTGGGGGCATTCTTTCCCCTCCCATGATGGCGTTAAGCAGTGACCTAAGATGGGGGCTTAATAGGGACTCAAACTTTTTATAATATAAGTTAGTATAGCCGTCCGGCCCTGGTGATTTGCCTATTTTGAGACCCTGAATTGCCTCCTTCACCTCTTCCGTTGAAATATCTAGATTGAGATTTGCTAGCTGCTGCTCGTCTATAGAGGGAAGATCTATAGATCTTAAAAAGGAGTCAAGGTCCAGCCCTTCGTTCAGCTTACCAGCCTAGTATATCTGCTGGTAAAAGGACTGGAACTCCTTCTGTATATCCCTCGGGCTACATAAGATATTGCCATCTACTTTTCTAATCTGAGTTATCCTAGTTTGGGTCTCCTTAGCCTTCAATCTCTTAGCTCGCATTTTATCTGGTTTATTAGCCTTCCAGAAGAATAGATGCCTAGTTTTCCTCATTGCTTTTTCTGTCTATAAGGATAGTACCCCATTAAATTCTGTCCTAATCTTATCTATGTGCCTGTGCAGCTTCGTGGTGGGGGTTTTCTGGTTAAGTTTTTCTAGACTATTTAGGGTATCTGTTAACTCTTCCTCTTTCCGCTTAAGTGATTTTCGATGCTGGGCTGTTAGCTTAATACAGCATCCCCTTATGAAAGCCTTATGTGCTACCCAGAGCCAGGTGAATCATTCAGCTCAAAATATTGCTTAATGTCCTCTGCTATTGATGCTGTATTTTTGGGGTCTATCAATAGGTGTTCATTAATCCTCCAGCCCCTGAATGGGGTCAAGTTAGGGCCTATCATTATTTTAATTACCACCATGGCATGATCAGACCAGGGGCAAGGGACAATGTCAGCCTCTCGGGTTTTATCAAGGAGGAGAGAGCTCATTAAAAATGTGTCAATCCTGGAATACGTGCCGTGCGTAGGTGAATAGTATGTATATTCCCTGGTGTCCATGTTTAAGCCTCTCCAAGCATCCACTAGACTCATCTTGGTCATTAACTGTTTAATTTGGGCCCTTTTTTGGAGAATTTAGTATCTTGAGTGTGACCGGATCTGTCCAATGTTGGGTCCAAGGTTAAGTTCATATCCCCTCCGATTACCAGTTCGCCCAGGTCTAGCGTTTCCAGATCCCTCATCATTTTAATCAGGGTTTGGTGGGGAGACTTTGTAGGGGAATACAGGGATACCAATGAAATTCTGTGACCCGATACCGCCCCAGTGATCAGTACATAATTCCCTTCCTTGTCTACCCTACTGTGTTCTACCTTGAATGGGAAGTCTTTGTGTAGCAGTATGGCTGCCCCTGCTTTCTTTGTAGACTGAGTGGCCGCATACACTATCGGGAATTCCTTGTGGATGAACCTCGGGATACCCCCACAAGAGAAGTGTGTCTCTTGCATGAAGATAACCAAGGGTCTAAACTTTTTGTAATATCTGAAAGCTTTCCTCCTCTTGAAAGGTGAGTTAAACCCCTTCACGTTATGAGTTATATACACATATTCTGACCCACTCATGATGTTTTTGAGTCTAGGTGTGTATGTTTTCTTTGTCTACCTGCTGCTTCAAGCTCGACTCCATCTCTTAGAGATCTGAGGTTGGACAAAGACACGGAGAGAGATAGCTGGTGCAGGAGACTCCAGTCATCATAGGCCCGAGAAAAAGCAAAAAACCATGCTATTAGACACACATTTAGCCAACCATCTTTGCATTCCTGGTTCCCCCCAGTCTCTTCTAAATTTACCTCTAGGGTTATATTGTGCTGGCTGCACAAGCCCTGGTTTCTATCACTTGCAAGTTTATAAATGTCTGCACTAATCTTCATCGGGAGAAGCACTACGAATAATAGATTTGGTCTACACACTGCTCTTTGCCAGTCTGCTAGTTGCTCTAACAAATTCCAATTCTCCCCTTCTCCATACCTATTAATAACTAAGCTCAATAACTTTTTAACTTGTTTAACTAATCTGAGACTATCCATCTCTATCTCAAAGGTTACTACTCTCTGGCACCTTGTCTAAGGTCCCGACTAACCTCCTTCTTAACTAAACGTTTATTATTCTTCCTCTAGAATGTCAACAAGATAAAAAAGAAGCACAAAAAGTAGAGAAGATGAAAAATAAAAAAGTAAAAAAAAATAAAAAAATAGAGTCCGGAAGCTGGGTAGTTGTTTAAGTCTCTGGTTCACTTCCAGTCATATGGCTTGTTGTCAGTCCGAGCGTGTTGTTATCAATCCTTCCGGACTCACTCCAGATCCCCCTTTGTTCTGTAAGCTGTTCATAGCTGCACTCTTGCGGGGTAGGTTCTTATCTCTGGAGCTTCTGGGGTGGAGTGGTGTATACTTCGTTGACTACGACCCTACTACTGTCCATTGTGTTTTTGGTATTGGAGGGGGTGGGGGCCGGCCATGCTCTTCTGTCGAAAAATCCGGTGGGCACAGATGAATATGGCGCAATACTGCCAAACAGTCTTCTAGATTGCGAGTGGTATGCGAGGCGCCTTGATAGCTAAAGGTGAGAGCGAAGGGGAAATTCCACCTATATTGCAATTTGTTCTGCTGAAGGATGCCAGGGCTGGTTTCATCTGTCTCCTCCTGTCCAGTGTGTTAGGGGACAGGTCAGCATACACTTGCAAGCTGGAGTTGTCTGGGCCCTTAAGCCCCTGCATCTTCCTAGTTTCCGCCAACAGAAGGTCTCTGGCCTGTTGCCTCAAGAATCGCACCACCACATCTTTGGGGACCTCTGGGTATCTCGCCCCACCAAGAGCTCTATGAGCTTGCTCTATTTCGAGGACCGCTTCTGGTTGGTCAGGCAATATTGCCACAAAGGTTTCTTTCAAGTACAACGCCAGGTCCTGTGTGGCTCTTGGCACTCCTCGTACCCTGACGTTGTGACGGCGTGAGCGGTTCTCAAGGTCTTCAATCTTGTCTGTTAGCTCCATGATATTGTAGGAGTTTTGATCAATGGCGGACCTGTCGTGTTGTTGCGCCTCACCTATTTGGTCCACCAGCTCTTCCAACAGTTGAGTTCTCTGCCCCAGCTCTTTCAGGTCATTCCTCAAGGGTTCTATTGCCTTGGTTAAAAGTTGCTCAATGGTAGCAATGGATCTAGGCGATAGATCAATATGTTGCTGTGTCTTCTTAGACGCCCCCTCTTGGTCTGATGAGTCTGAGTGGTCTGAAGCAGACTCCACTGGTGATACAGGTTTAGCAGCCTTAGGTGAAAAGTGCTCACGAATGCCCTTGGCTGAGGGAGTCCTCTTGCTCTTCTTCATTGCTGACCTTTAGTGCCGTGCACCTTCCAGTAAGATTTATGATTCTTCCTCTTTTCCCCTCTTCTTGCAAGCTGTTCAGATGCCTACAATAGCATTTATTATATCGCCTTCAGCTGGTCAATTCCGGGTCTTTGTTCTCACAAAGAGTAGAGCATGATTGCTTGTCAGTCGGGTTTCCTTATATGGGGGCTTTTACATCTCTTGGTGAAGGGAATCACATTGGCCTTTGTAGCTTTTTGCAGAGGTTAGCATGTGGTATGTTGACAGTCCAGCTCTCATATTGCAATTCTGCTGTAGTTTTGCTATGTGGCCACTTGGTGGCAGCGTGAGGCCATAAAAGTCCTATATAGCTGTGTCTCAGTGTAGTTTTAAAGTTTTTAACTGTATAAATGCTGGATGTTTCCAGAGCCGGAGTTATTAATGTCTCTCTTCGGTGACCCCTCAATTGCAGGGTTTTTAGTAGCTGTAAGGCTGTGGTCTCTTCTGAGAGATCCGGGAATAGCAAAGTCTCTTGTTAGTAACCCTCAATTCGTAGTGTTTTTAATGGTGGCAGGGTTGTCTTGTCTATGCACTCCCAGGGCTGTAAGAAGGAGCTATACAGCTATACTGTGATAATGAAATTGCTTCTTCTCTTTATTACTTGGACCTTTGGTGTGTCCCTTTTTTTTGTGTTAGGGTACAGCTTTACAAAGTATAGGTGATGTCTTGGTTGATTGTGCAGTTATATCTCTTCTTAAAGTTCAGGATTGCTGATTTGGGTATAGCTGGGCAGTGGCCCTTGGCCTGACTGCGCATTGGGATACAAGTCTGGGCCTTGGGGGGGGGGGGGGTATTTCTAGGCCTTGTTGGTAATATCTGTGGGCTTTGGGGGCTTTATTATTGGGTCTGGGCCCACGTTGCTGCGCCACAAAATGGCGGCCGCTTCTTCGCGGGCTTTTTCGTGCGCTTTTCTACTTCTGCCCCGCCGCTCTTTTATTTTCCCCCTTGGCCTCCGTTTTCTGCCCTGGCTTGGGGTCCTTGCCTCTAACTGTACCTCCCCGCCGGCCAGTCGCACCTCGCTGAGATCTGGGTTGCTTTTTCCTGTAGTCCCCCGATGTTGCTGGGGCTCCTTCAGGGTTCTCTCCTCTTCGTCGGGGGTCTCTGGGCTTGCCTCTCCTGCCTCCTGCAGCACCTCCAACGCCTTGTATGGGCTGACACAGCCCCATACTGGGGATCTTCTGCTTGCTCCGGTGTGTGCAGCTTCTTTCACCGGCGCCTCTCCTCCATCGGTCGGGGCGTCCCTTGGGGGGTCCGGTCGGCTTCCCCTGATGTCCCCTGATGTTGCTGGGGGTACTTTAGGTCTTTTTAGGGGCTATTTAGCCCAAAAGCCGGTATGGGTCCTCGGAGCTCTCCCCTGACACTTCTAGCTGGTTCAGACGCTAGCTCCGCCCCCCCAAAAATATACTTTCAAGTTTCTTACTTAGATATATTACAAAGTTCATGTTAAAATTGGGTACGTTTCAACAAGAGTTTTTACTGTTTGCCTTCCTCTGGATTCAATGTATATTGAAGTTAACAATTCTTCTCATACAAATTACATGTTAAAAAAACATTACCTCAAGTTTACAATACTGATTAATTTAAAGTTCAACTGTTCTTACATTCAAATGTTAATACTTTTAATACAAAATGCTTTAAGAGTTATTGTTCACCAAGAGAACATTTTACAAAAATAAACATGTTTAATATCACAATACTTACAAGTGTCAAATATGTATATTAATAACTAAACAACTTTCCAAACATACACATCACATTGCCGTCATTTTTTGACGGGCAAGTCGCTAGTAGTTAAATATGAAGGCTGTTATCCAAACGAAAGATAACTATACCTAGGAGATTAAATCACTTATTAGCTTTAGATCAAGATAATACAAATAGATAGGTGTACCTCCCAAAGTAGATGTACCAGTAGCCAAAATAGTGAAATGTTAGAGGATGCATCAGCCCAGGGTCAGTATAAAGATTTGTCAAGGGAGCTTTTTGTGCCAAGAGATTTTCAACTGACATCCATTGAGGTTAGAGGATAAAAGATTTCACCTTAAAGAAATAAAAGGGTTCTTCACAGTAAGGGGGGTTTATCTGTGGAAATCTCTACCAAAGGAGGTGGTGACAGCGGATTCGATAGATAACTTTAAAAAGGGATTGGATATAGTTTTTAATAAAAAGGGCATTCAGGATTATCCTGGAAAATAAGAGGTGGTATTGATCCAGGGAGGAGTCCGATCGCTAGTATCTGGGGTCAGGAAGGAATTTTATATATTTTTCCACTTTTGAGACTATTGGCAAAGTGTTTTTTTTTTTGCCTTCCTCTGGATCAATTAACAATTAACAATTAATCTGCATATTGCAGATGGGATGAGATATAAAAAGGTTGAACTTGATAGACTAAAAGTCTTTTTTCAACCTCAATTACTATGTAACTATGTAACATGTTCCCAGTGCTTCTAAATTTGGCAGAATTTATCTATGATATCTCATGGGAGAACATGAGACTGGCAGCAGAAGGGACTGCTTTATCCACATCAGCAAGAATGGCACTGTGGCTTATGGTCTAGCATGCAGATATAGCCTTTAAATGAGTCTTCTTGTTTGGAACACAGCTAGACACTGCCAGAAGATAAATCTAAACTGCTTTCAGATAAATGTATGTTTAGAGCAAATGGTATTTGAGATTCTCAACAAGAGCTAGAGAAGGTTTTTTCACTTACAGAGCTAATACATGAAGATTGGCCTTTGATTTTTCTCAGAAACAGAAGGAAAGAGGAAGAAAACCTTTTAATATAGAGAGTCTTCTAGTGCAGTCAACACGAGGCCCACTTCTTTTTGACACCAGAAACAATTTACCAGTAAGAGTGAGACTATGTAATTTTGCTGAGAAATTAAAAAGGTTTATCTCAGGTTGTTGGACTTTTACAGACTGGCCATCAAGATTACAGTTTAGAAACATAGAATTGTCTCCTTCCAAGATTTGTGAAATGTTAGGTCTCTTAAATCAGGAAAGAAAGGATGTTTATCATGCAAAAGTCAACAAGAGGTTACAGATCACTCCATGATCTAAGAAATTTAAACATAAAAAGATAAGAATTTCAAAATGGATGTCAACAGTGGCTTTATTAAGAAAAGAAGCACAGATGCCATAGATTTAAATGATGTCTAATTGTACATATCAATATGTAATGATATATGAATCACAAG
This sequence comes from Discoglossus pictus, assembly GCA_027410445.1. Classification (NCBI taxonomy): domain Eukaryota; kingdom Metazoa; phylum Chordata; class Amphibia; order Anura; family Alytidae; genus Discoglossus; species Discoglossus pictus. The sequence continues at coordinate 190,543,205 of CM050163.1, read as the reverse complement.
GTTTTGGAGACCAGCAGCCTAGGTCAGCAATGATCCAATTCAGCAACTTGTAGGTTAAACAGGAACAAGCTTTATTGAAGGGAACAGAAACAACAATAATCTGGCAAGGTACATAGACAGGAAGTGCCTTATATAGGCCAAGGACCAGACACCTGACCAGACTCAATTCCTCACACAATATCAATCTCAGCACAGAAGTTTTTTCAAATTGCCATTCAAGGTCAACATTGGCAGTACAGAGCTCTCCCTTTTCATCTAGTATATGCTCCAGGAGAGTTTATAAAGATGATCATGGTCATTTTTCTCAGACAAAGAGGAGTCGAGCTAATACCATACCAAGATGATTGGCTGATAATTGCAAATTCAAAAAGAGAAATTACAGCTAGATTCAAGCTTGTAGAGAAAGTATTACATGAGAACAACTTTAAAATAAATTACAAAAAATTTCCACTAAGATATTCACAAAGAATGATATTTCTAGGTCTGTAGTTAGATGCTTCAACAGGAAAGACATATCTACCTCATATAAAAGTGGAAAAGACGAGATTGTTTTTTTAAAGAAAAAATCAAAGAGTATCTATACGACAAGCCATGTTAGTACTAGGATCAATGTCAGACGCTATTCCTACTTTCCCATTGGCAAATGCACATATACACAGATTACAATGTAAGATTCAATATCATTGGGACAGGATATATTTTGTAGATTACCAAATGTATCTTTCACAAGAGTCAAGGTTATGTCTAACATGGTGGTAACACATTTAATAAGAGGAATCGAGTGGGACTCTAAACAATTGATGTTGACCCCCTCAGATGGGGAGCTCATTGCCAAGGTTGATATGTCCAGTGACAATGTACTCTGCAAGCAATCCATTGGTCTTCCAACCTGTGGGAACTGTAAGCAGCATGGCTAGTGTTACAAAAAGATAGCTTGGCAGGAAAACATATTATATAGTGTCAACCAAGTGTTTGTGTCCCAGGCTCTGAAGCTTCTCCTAATGTTCCTGTTCCCACTGAGAAACCGAGGTCTGGATGCTGTGATTCCTGTGTAATGGATCAGTTGCTACAAATAGATGCAAATCTCTAATAGCTGATCCAGTGAGCACCGGTTCTCTTACAGACCAGTAGTGAGACAGCTTGGTCTGATAGGGGTCCTCAGTTTATGTCTGAGCTGACCCATCAGTTGTGGCACCATTGTGAGGTTAAGCACTTGCATTCTTCTACCTATTATCCTGAAAACAGAAAGATTCAATGAAGGCCATTGGAGACCTAGAGAAGGTTTGGGAGAAGTTACTATCCCCAACTTCTCTTTGCATATTGTGAAGTGCCTCTGGAATCAACTTGGTTCTCCCCTTGAGCTCATGTTTGGTCATCAGGTCAGGGGTCCCATAAGCCTGCTTAGGGAGTTTTGGGAAAGTGACTATAGTAAAGAGGAAATCCCCATTGTGTCATATGCAATGAGCATCAGAGATAGAATGGAGAACCTCCCAGTGTGGGTCAGTAAACATTTGCTTGCTAGTCAGAGCAAGCAGAGACATTGATATAACCAGAAGTCACTTGAAAGGAAACCATTGCAAGGAGAAAAGGGTGTTATAATCATTGCCAAACCCTCAGAACAAGTTACAAACCTCTTGGAAAGGGTTCAACACTATTATTGAAGAGCTTGGTGATACCACTTATAGTGTGGTGATACATGGGCAAAGGAATATTCAGAAGGCAATACACATCAAAACTCTATCAGAGCATGAATATCCTTGCACCATATATCAGACTACTGGAAATTACCCTGAGGAGGGGGTTCATCCTGGCTTGTTGCCCACACATCCAAGGCTGTTCCCCCTAGTCCCCAAGTTTCCCATTTTTCCTCGAGGAGTGGTTGGCCAACTACCCTGGGCGCTTTTCCACTTTGCCAATGAAGACCCACAAGATAACATATGAGATGAAGACCCCAGATTAGGTCCCCTTAAAACAGGCTGCCTATTCTGGAGGTTCTGGAATGGTCTTTTGACCTTAATGTCAATGCACCACTCTGGGGAGATCTCAAACTTGCGGTTCATGGAAGACGACCAAAGACTTTGCATGACCTGGAGGCATTTTGCTAAGACGAATGGGAAGCTATACCACCTGCAAGAATTATGGCCTCATAGACAACTATTACAAAATACTGCATGCTGTCATTGATGCTAAAGTGGGCAATACACAGTATTGAGAGGCCATTTGGGTGATTTCTGTTATCATTAGGATTTAAAAAAGAGCCCAACAACTATGTGATAATTATGGCTTCATATGCATATGATAACTGCGCTGGTGGAGATGAGCGCCATAGGCGCTCATCCCTATGATCCCGCACAACTTAAGCATCATACCTACGACCCGCGGGACTACAGATCAACAGAATGCTCAAATACACAATTCACATTGTGAGACCCGTAGCAGTTTGAAAAAATCTGCTGTACCAATTATAGCCTGTAACACTTTGAAAAAGAAACCACCACTTAGAGAAAAAAAAATACGACTCGCAAAAAATACGAAGTTCACGGCTGAACAGCGCTCATCGAAAAACACAAAAAATAAAACATACAAAAAACATTACACACAGCACAGGGGGACAGCCAGGACGTCTGGGAGTGAGGTTGCACGCAAATTTAAGTCGGATTTGCAGAGTTTTGCCACTTCAAAATCGCCTACACAAGAAAAAAATGGCCACCAAAAAAACGAAAACGAGGCTACACGACCCCTAACCACGTAAAACACTGCCAGGTACATACGCAGCCTATTTACACTGCACACTTGCCACATTACTGACACTTTCTCCTCCGGTCACCAACAGTCCAAATGTACATTGTATGCTGCAGGAGTAACAACAGTGATTGTTAGCTCTTCAGCATATTGATTGCTGGTTATATTAATTACAAATAGATAAAGTATATTAATTTATTATTTAATTAATTAATTATTATAAAAAAATATATTTATATAAAAAAAGAGCAGGGGAGAGGCTCTGCGTGGGGCTCACAATGAGCGCCGAGGGTGCTCAGAGGAGCAAAAGTACATGAGGGGAGAGGCTCGCAATGAGTTCTGAAGGTACTCAGAGGACTAAAAGCCTCACATTATGTGACAAACAGCATTACCTGCCTTAAAATTTTATTGCCGTCATTTTTTGACGAGCAAGTCGCTAGTATATATATAATAGATAATTCAAATTTAGAATCTTCAGTTGTTTAAAATATATATTTTTTACCCTTTGCATGCTAAGCAATGAAATCAATAAAGTTACCATCATTGTATAAGTACAACCTGAACCTCATTATCTATGCAGATATTTGTCAGGGGGCTTCAGGTGTCATGCGGGCAGTAGCTACATCTTACAATATTTAAGTTAATTCTTAATCAATAAAAACATTTTAAACAATGTTTCCACGTGATTTTCCTCCCCCTTTCTGATGGTGCAGAGTGCATGTGGTGACTTCAGTATCCGTTTAACCAGTTCCTAATTAGTTTCTCCCCTCTGCAGCTCATGAAGACTGTTTAAGTAGACGATGTGCAGTGTATCGTAGTCACTAATCAGTGGCAATATTCTGCAGCATGCTACTTGGGAGATGTCACTGACTGGCTAATTTTAAACACTATAATTCACATTCTGTGTATACATGTGCTGCATGAGCTACAGAGGGCAAACCCAAACAGATACAAATTGTATGATTTTAGGCAAAAAAGCAGAGATAAAGACTTCTTAATAAAATAAAACACATAGAAGTAAATAGATACATATGTATATTTTATTCCTAGTGAAATCCAGAAACCTTCCATGTCATTTTAACCGTACAAAGTTAAATGACAGTCAATAGCATGATAAAGTTGAGCTTGCTAAGGCTTGGTCTTAAAAGCATATTTAAGTTAGCTGGATTAATAAATTTCTGCATTCCTTAGTCAAAAAGCATCCTTGATATATGCAGCACATTCCATAAAATATTTTATTTTTATTAATATCTAAAAATCCCTCTAATTATTATGTTGACACCCCCAGTGATGTCTACACAGGCACTTGTCTCCCCCCCTCCAAAATCAGCAGGGATAATTGGGGGACCAATTTTAACCAATTTTTCACCTCCTATGTCTATCTCAGCCAACAGAACAGCACTGCTGTCAGTGCCAAATTCACTGCTGGGCTGTGCATGCCGGGCTCTGTCCCCCACCAGAGATCAGCACTGACAGAGCTTCTGTGTGTGTGTGAGACCTGCAGCTATCACCAAAGAAAGTGAGAGGTGGGTGAGTAAGTGACATAGCACCTTCTAACATGGTGTCACACTACATATCACAGGTTGCTTTACAACACAAACAGGAACCCCAGAGTTTGATACAAAAGTTTCAGCAGCCTGTGCATCCTAAATGGCCTAAACAAATTGTTAATGTTATGCTAATTTAGTCCTGGTGCGGAGGGGGTGTTAACTATGATTTTCAACGGTCAGAAATTACAAATTACACATGTACAAAATTTACAAAGTAACCAGACAATCAAATATATAGGTACATTTTTAAGAATGTCCTCAATATAATTATTTTGATGATAGCTTGAAAAATAAAAGCCACATATGCTGTAGCTAGCTAACGATTTTGTAACAGTGTGGAAGATGTGCCCTGGCTCCGATGATATGCATATGATAAAATTCCATTATAATGCAAGCTAACGGAACATTATTGTTGTAGTATTTCCATTAATGGGAGCATTTAGACAATTGTTTGTTTTATATAAATGTTTTAACTATGTGATTTAATTAGTTTTTTCCTCATCAATGTAATTGTCATTTAAAATGTATACTTCACTTCTACGAAGCACCCCAATTCTCACCTTCCAGAGTCTTCCCCTTTGTTCCTGAACTTCCTCATGCAGTGAGCTATGTTTCAATACTGTAACCTAAAACCAAACTCACAGAAGAGGGGCTTCACATTGACAGTGTCTCATTCTGCTAGCAAACAAACAATGATATGCTGTGTGCCTGAGCAGCATGAGACACTGTTAGTGTAAAACCCCTGTGGGCCTGGACTTAGGTTACAGCTGTGAAACATGGCACCGTAAAAGAGAGAGAACAAGAAGAAAGGGAGAGCCTCTAGATTGTGAGAATATGTTACTCTGGAATCATAGATGTAGGCAGGGCCAGATCTAACTTTTTGAACCCCTAGGCAGTGAAGTGGAGTAGCCCCTGCAAGTGAGTATGCAAGGTATGCACTGACCCATTTTTGCCTTTTTTGTACGTGTAAGTTCCATTTCCTGTTGTAACTGTCTTGTTCTAGGTGGTTACCCCCTATAAACTGCAAAATTTTATTTTTTTAAAGCCAGGAACCATTTTTTTTAAAGAAGTGGTGCCCCTCACAGAGAAGTGCCCCTGTGCAGCTGCCTAGTTACAACATTTTTAATAAAACTTTTTATTTTTTTAACTTTCAACTTGTAATTTACCCACAGGTATAGAATATATTTGTTTTAATATTAGCTCTTTTAATTGTCATACATGGAATCACATATATAGTTGTGAGCGTACGAGTTGTTGCTAACGCTGCGGGCTCGCTACGCGAGTCGCGGCCCTCGCGTAGCGAGGGCCGCGGCTCGCGCAGAGAGCCGAGGCCCTCGCGAAGCGAGGGCACTGCCCGAGGGTCTCAGTTGCTGGCATGGAGCGCCGAAGGCGCTCCTTGCCAGCAACTGAGGACCCTTGCAAAGCGAGGGACTCAGTTGCTGGCATGGAGCGCCGTAGGCACTCCATGCCAGCACCTGAGGACCTCGCAAAGCGAGGGCCGCAGTTGCTGGCATGGAGCGCCGAAGGCGCTCCATGCTAGCAACTGCGACCCTCGCAAACTTCACGTCGCAACCCAAACAGTACGACACACACATTACGACACTCGCAAACAACATACGACACACGTTCACACACATTACGGACTCGCAACACTCGGACGCAACTCGCGAACATTACAAAATGTAAAACACAATACATACACACACCACATACATAAAAAACTTACCTACACCAAGAGGGAGCACCCAGCACCTCAAAAATACAACTTACACCTCGATTTTACTCCAAATAAAACAGTTTAGAGACTAAAAAAAATTGGAAGCAAGAGAAAAAATGGCCGCCGAACAAAACGAAAACGAGGCTACAGCACTCTAAACTCGCAAAACACCACAAGAAACTCGCAAAACACCACAAAACACCTACGGATATTCCGATACAAACGTATACCACACATTACTCGCCATTTTACGCCAATGCGGAAGTACACGACAACGGTTTGGGCTCGCGCACGCACAGTGTTATACTGCACACATTCAGCACGCTTACACAGCAGATCCACACCACTAATGCTGCAGCAACATCAAAACACATTCACAGCTCTTCCACACAATGCTTTAAAATAGGTAAAGTATATTCATTTATTCATGTATTATATATTTCATTATTACACACTGAACAGCATTAGCTACCTTACAATTTCATTGCCGTCATTTTTTGACGGGCAATTCGCTAGTAACAATATAACAATGTGTAAAGTTTTCATGAATACATATTGTAATCCATAACATAAAAGTTTGTAACATGCAAGTTGTATTTTACACAATGTTGAAGTTTTTTTTTGTTTTTTTTTAACAATACTAACATTTAGAATTGATAGTTATACATGAATAACAGACAACTATGTAAACTTTCTGTAAATAACTATTTTGAACAATGAGATGCTTTGTAACATGCATTTTTTTTAAACCCTTGTTAAAGAAAATTTGCAATGAATCCAGAAGAAGGCAAACAATAAAACCCCCATTGAAACTTGCCCAATTGTATCAAAGATGGAAAAAAAGAATTCCTTCCTGACCCCATTAACTGGTATAACCACTGTTTACTGTTGATGGATTTTTTTTTGTCCATTTTTTTGTTCTTGTTGTACTTTGTGCAAATGGCACATAGAGTTTCCTAAGTGAAATAGTGGTCCCCTATTTAAAGAGTCCCAGAGAGCTAACATTTTGTCCTGGAAGTAAAACCACTGGTCTCTATGTTTTTTTTGCCATTGTATATAGTTTCTTATTGAAATAGTGGTCCTCTAAAATCAGTCCAAGTAACATAAAGTGTTGTCGTTGAAATGAAACCACGGTCCTCTATATTTACAGCACCTCATAGTACACAATATTTTTTGTAAAAACGCATCCATCTTCCAATAAATCCCCCTGAGTTGGGTTTTCTTAGACTTTCACTTTAATTTCCTCTGGATTATTGCATCTTGAAAATGCAACATATAGTGGACCATGTGCAAACACAGGTTGCTTCAAAAAAATACCCACAGACTTAAAAGTTTGTCCTTGGGATTTATTGATGGTCATGGCAAATGCCATGATAATGGGAAATTGTCTCCTTTGAAGGACAAAAGGCAAACCACTCTCACTTGGAGCCAAATCAATTCTCGGTATAAGAACTGGTTCGCCTTTATGGGTACCACTCATAATTTCTGCATGTAGAAAATGATCCTTTAAATCCTTTTACAATTAATCTGGTCCCATTACAAAGTCCTTTTTTGGGATTCATATTTCTCAATAACATGACAATTGCCCCTTTTTAAGTTGCAAAACATGTGGTGGCATTCCAGAGGGAGTTAAAGAATTAATAAATTCCATACTAAAGTTTGCTTCACTATCTTTGTCGTCAGCCAGAACAGAATCTGCACTGTAATAGTTTTTTTGTGGAGCATTGATTAATTTTAATATTTCGTTGTTTAGATTCAAGGAATCTATATTTTTGGATGTCAATATGACTTTGCTTGCAATGTCTGAGTAATCCTCATTATTGATGGTATTGAGGAAGATTGTCGAAATTAGTGGTTCTTTTGAAATCATTTCTGGTGGAATTTGTACAGCATCATCAGGTAAATGATTTATTTTTGGCTGTTTTCCTTCTCCAATCTGAATGAGCCAATAATTGAATTGATTTTGGCCTTCAGATCTCATATTTACGTCTAATTTAAGTTGTGTAAATATTTTCCACAGCTTACTTCTTTTTATACACATTTGGACAATGTCAGTCCGATTGCCGTGTGGCACCACAGGTAATGTTTGCCTGAAATCTCCTCCTAACAACATCACCTTTCCATCAAATGGCAAATTATTAGCCATTACTTCTTTTAATAATCGATCAATACATTGCAGGGCATGACACGACATCATAGTTGCCTCATCGATTATAATTACTTTACTCTTTTGCAATTTTTTGGCTTGTAATGAATTCATTTGAATATCCGACACTGATGTTTCCAGAATGGGAACTGGCAGTTTAAATCCACTATGCACAGTTCTACCACCTTCTAACAAAAGTGCAGCAATTCCAGTGGTTGCAAATGTCAGTGCTATTTGACCGTGTGCTCGAATGCAACTCATCAACAAATTATATAGATATGTTTTTCCTGATCCACCAGGGCCATCCAGATAAAAAAAAAAACACTCTTTGAGCATGTCATCTTCTATTGCATTTGTGATGGCATTAAATGATTTCAATTGCAATGCATTTAAAATTCCAATTTTTTCTTGTGTTTTTTGGTATTCAATGTCAGTGTCATACTCATCAAAGTTAATTTCACCTATAATTCCTGGATCAGGCAGATTAAAATTGGCACAATTTAATCCATGACAAAGAAAGATTTCCTGTATTTCCATTAATGCTTTCAATTGTGCAATGGTCTCATTGTAACGTTTCAAGAAATCTTCACACATATGTAATTTAAATGTTTCCCACAAAGTTAATGCATCTGGTACATTGGAAAAGATACAAATAAAAGCAAATTGTTCTCTCATTTGCTTTGGCATTTGTCATAGTTGCATTTGACATAGTGCTGCTTCCTCGAGACTTCTCTCTCATTCTGTATCATCTGCCAGAAAGTTTTGTAAAAGGAGTAATCTTAAACTGAAACATTCAATGTCTCGTGGACTGACGGTATATATTCTGGGATAATTTTATAATTATGTTTCTTTCGTTGTCTCCATTTGCCATTTACGAATACAGTGGATATAAAAAGTCTACACACCCCTGTTAAAATGTCAGGTTCTGGTGCTGTAAAGAAATTTGACAAAGATAAATCATTTTAGAACTTTTTCCACCTATAATGTGACCTACAAACTGTACAACTCAATTGAAAAACAAACTGAAATATTTTAGGTAGAGGAAAGAAAAAATATAAAAATAAAATAATTTGGTTGCATAAGTATGCACACCCTTAAACTAATACTTTGTTGAAGCACCTTTTGATTTTATTACAACACTCAGTCTTTTGGGGTATGAGTCTATCAGCATGGCACATTTTGACTTGGCAAGATTTGCCCACTCTTCTTTGCAAAAACACTCCAAATCTGTCAGATTGCAAGGGCATCGCCTGTGCACGACCCTCTTCAGATCACCCCACAGATTTTCAATCGGATTCAGGTCTGGGCTCTGGCTGGGCCATTCCAAAACGTTAATCTTCTTCTGGTGAAGCCATTCCTTTGTTGATTTGGATGTATGCTTTGGGTCGTTGTCATGCTGCATGATGAAGTTCCTCTTCATGTTCAGCTTTCTAGCAGAAGCCTGAAGGTTTTGTGCCAATATGGATTGGTATTTGGAACTGTTCATAATTCCCTCTATCTTAACTAAGGCCCCAGTTCCAGCTAAGAAAAACAGCCCCAAAGCATGATGCTGCCACCACCATGCTTCACTGTGGGTATATTGTTCTTTTGGTGATGATCAGTATTGTTTTTGCGCCAAACATATCTTTTGGAATTATGGCCAAGAAGTTCAACCTTGGTTGGCTTGGATGTTTTTCTTTGTAAGAAAAGGCTTTCGTCTTGCCACTCTACCCCATAGCCCAGACATATGAAGAATACGGGAGATTGTTGTCACATGTACCACACAGCCAGTACTTGCCAGATATTCCTGCAGCTCCTTTAATGTTGCTGTAGGCCTCATGGTAGCCTCCCAGACCAGTTTTCTTCTTGTCTTTTCATCAATTTTGGAAGGAGCTCCAGTTCTTGGTAATGTCACTGTTTCTCCACTTGATAATGACTGTCTTCCCTGTGTTCCATGGTATATCTAATGCCTTGGAAATTCTTTTGTACCCTTCTCCTGACTGATACCTTTTAACAATGAGATCCCTCTGATGCATTGGAAGCTCTCTGTGGACCATGGCTTTTGCTGTGGGATGCGACTAAGAAAATTTCAGGAAAGACCAACTAGAGCAGCTGAACTTTATTTGGGGTTAAACAGAGGCACTTTAAATGATGGCAGGTGTATGCTGACTCCTTTTTAACACAATTTGGAATGTCATTGCTTAATTCTGAACACAGCTACATCCCCAGTTATAAGAGGGTGTGCAGACTTATGCAACCACATTATTTTTCTTTCTTTTTTTCTTCCCTCCACCTAAAAGATTTCAGTTTGTTTTTCAATTGAGTTGTACAGTTTATAGGTCACATTAAAGGTGGAAAAAGTTCTGAAATGATTTATCTTTATCTCATTTTTTGACAGCACAGAAACCTGACATTTTAACAGGGGTGTGTAGACTTTTTATATCCACTGTACATAGTGATTAGGAATGTCAATGTATAAAAATTGTCTGGCCTGAGTGTCCTGACATTTTTATTGAAACCAAGCAGTAAGCGTTGTTGCTCTATGTTCACTTTGTGCTAAAGCATTTGTTTCATTGCCTGCAGTGAAACAAACAAATTGACTTTGTTCCAAATGGACAGCTAATCGATACACAGCAAGTGAATGATCATGCATCTAAAATTTTAGAAGACGCCACATTGCTTCTGGAGCACCTACATAGCGAGCATCTAAATAAGAAGAAAGTTTGTCATGTAAAATGGGGTTGTTTTTTTCATTTTGTACACCTTGAACAACAACAGTTGCTGCATCATATCCTTTATATATATATATATATATATATATATATATATATATATATATATACACATATTTGATGGATTTGATAGAAGTGCAAGCTTCCACATTGACATGTGCATTGTACTTCATGAGCAAATGTGGATTGTATGAAACCACATATCTATTATCGACCTTTTGTCCACGGATAATAGCTGTTTGTCCTTCTCTTCTTTTATACAAAGGGTATCCATGACAAATAACCTAAGTCTGCATTTGAAATAGTTTTGGAACCCCTTTTTGCATTTTTTATTTTACATACATGGTGAATTTGGATTGCTCTCTCCACATGGACCATGTATCATTCTATGAGTTACAATCTCATAAAGTTTGGAATGTTTGTCTGGATGTGGCAGTTCAGCAGTAATCACTGAATCCACTCTGTCTGCGGTATTCAATTTATCATTTTCTTGCAAGATTAAAAGTATATGTGCATGTGGCAGGCCTCTTTTTTGAAATTCAATGGTATAAACAAAAGCCACACATTTTCCAAATAAGTGTGCTTTAGTTATATCATGAATTAACGAACTGAGTTTTATTTTGAATACTCTTGCCACCAAATCTAGCCGGTCAGAAGTAGTTTGTCCAAGCAGTACATTTTCTTTGATCTCTGGCCATTGTGGATTACATGTAAATGTAATGAATAAATCTGGTTTGCCAAATTTTGTAACAATAGCCATGGCATCATTGTATCTTTCTCGCATATTGCGCGGAGATCCTTGGAAAAAGGATGGCAAAATCATTGCTCGTCCAGCAGGAATGTCTCTGTTTGCAGCCAATATTGTTCTACTCGAAGCTTGTTTTGTTGAAATTTGAAAAAATTTAGATTTCTAAATTAATTAATATACTTTACCTATCACTAATAAATATCCAGCAATCAATATCCTGAAGAGCTAACAATCTCTTTGGATTTTCCGGCAGCAGAAAATGTCCAGTCAGACTGTCATCACCTGAGGAGAAAATGTCAGCAGTTTGGCAAGTGTGCCCTATATATAGGCTGCGTGCGTGAGCCAGAACTGTTAGTTTAGGGGGGAAAGCCGCCATTTCATATGCGTTATTGTGTAGATTGTCGTAAAATGGCGTAGATATTGTATGTGTTACGAGCATCGGAAGGATTTTACGTCTTTAGTAACAGTCCGTTGTAGTACCTCGTACGTGCTTGTCAAAGTGCTACGTGTCCGGCTTTGTGTTGCTCGCTGCAAGGTGATGTAGCCTCGTTTTCATTTTTTTCGGTGCCCATTTTTTTTCTTGCTTAGGCGATTTTCGAGTGCCGAAAATCGTCTAAATCGAGTTAAATTCGCATTCCAGCTCACTGACAGTCGTCCTGGCTGTTGCCCCATGCTGTCTGTGATGCGTTTGTATTTTGGGGGGGGGCATTTAGTGTGTTTTCACTGTTTTTTGGTTTGCGCGTCTCGGCCGCTAAGTTCGTATTATTACGACTCGTATTGTGGTTTTTCTAAGTGTTACGACTCGTATTTGGAGTCATAATTGTTTTTTTTTTCTAAGTCCCGCGGTCGTCATGTTTGATGGGCTAAGTGCTGCGAGTTTTGTCCGGTGATGTGTGGCGCCGTAGGAGTAAGTGCTGCGACTTAAGGTTTGTGTGTGGGAGTTTTGTATGGTGTTTTAAGGCGCCGTAGGAAACGTGCTGAAAGTTAACAATGCAGGGTTGTGTTTTTAGTGTTTTGAGGCGGCGTAGGACAAAGTGCTGCAAGTTAAGGATCCAAAGTCATGCGCCTTAAATCCTCCACCTCCGCTTCTCGAGGGACACCGTTTTTGCGAGCTCGCTTCGTGAGCTTGCAAAGCGTGATGACGATTCGTAGTTTGACAACTATTATATGTGATAGGATAACATTAAGTCACCTAATGAATTATTTTTATAAAACATAAAGAATTGCCTAAAGAACAAATGTACAGTTTATTGATGTATCCAAAATGGGTTCATTGACAAGAATATTTCAGGAATATGGGAGCTAGAATTGCCAGTACTTGTGACAGTACTAATGGAAAGCTCTAGCTGAGATGGAAGCAGACACATTCAGGTGATCTAAGTATATCAATCTGATCCGATACAAACAAAAAATAGCCCTGTTCTTCTGAACAGAAGAAACAACACTTTTGAGACATACATATTGGGCAAGTGAGGTTGTGAGATCCAGCTAGATTCCTTCTGCTCGGTTCATAGGATTTAAACAAATCTCTATATATAGATGGACACAACATGATTGATACTGCTGCAGTTCTTGTGTGAATTCAGTTTAAAGAAGATATAATAGCTTTGGTGATAATAACTGGTCCCCTTATTTTCCACTTGCAGAGATTTGATTAGTAGCAGCACATTAATTGCTAAGACAGGGTAACTTTAGTTGACCAGTTCATCTGCTTGTCTGGACATGTAAACCCCCAGAGATATTATTTACCTTCAAGTGCAGCAACAGAGCAGGTGCTGCCATATGATTGCTTTAAGTCAAATGTATTTAGGACATCACTCTTAAAGGGATACTGTAGTTCCGCATTTTATATACATGTGTTGAATATTATTTTTTGTGCAAAACTTGATTGGTAGTCTCTTACTGTTTATAAAAAATATATTAAAGTGAGTAAGGGATGGGATTGTTTTTGCTCTATTATGACTTCTTATATGATGTGTGTGGCACGTCTTGGGATTTCACACATGTCTTTTTTACTATTCTTTGAATATCATATTAGTTTAGCTAACACTGATAATGGGCTTACCAGGACACTAGACAAAAGTTCCTCCCAAATATGTTGCATTAGTCAAGAAGGGGTTAAACATGTTGTTTGTCATTTATTCTGTGATTGTTTGATCTTTATTTACTTAACTTATTTTTCCATGCTTCTTTTTGAGACTAAAAGCACACAAAATATGCATAATTATAGCTAATTTTATAATTGTTTATTTGCCACCTTTAGTAATAAAAAATTATCAGCAAAATCATATGACTTTTTATATTAATTTCTGACACTTTATTTTATTATAATAGAACTAAAATGTATATTGAAGATAGATTACAATGTAAATGTTAAAAGGTTTGTTTATGTGTTTCATTTTATCTCGTTTCAACTATGCCAATACTCTGTCCCTTTAAGAGAACCAGGATTGTAAATCTACTCCCTACATTGGTGAGGAGCAATTCTAGCTCTTAGCATGCAAAGATCTGGCTAAGGATCAGCAGTAGCTATGATCAACATTTGGCAAGTCACCCGTATTTTATTCACTGCTTATTCAGGGCCTGCAATATATAATATCATACAGCATTAATATAAAGCAAGATTAGTTTTTAAATGGCAGTGTCTAAAGGGCTACCATCTCCGATGAAAATGTTTTTTATATATATATATAAAAACAGGTTAAATTAAAAGGCAAGTTACACCTAAAATTAAGTTTATTTTATAATAAAGTAAATAAATAGTACATTTGTGTTGTCATTTGAACGTCTAAAACAAGTTAAAAAACTTATTTCATGAGCAGAATTCCGAGAAATACAGTTATTACATTGCACTCTGGGAATCTTTGCAGGGACATGTATTCTGGGCATGAAACACGTTTTTTAACTGTTTTTAGACATTGAAATGTGAACACAAATTTACTACTTATTACTGTATACTACTGTACGGTGGAGGGCCTCTATCGCTCTTTTGCCCACCATATATTTAATGATTGTTGTGGTGAAGATATAATTTATGAAATCTTGACAAGTTGGCAGCAGCTGACACTCCCAAATTATGTTTTGTCAGACAGAAAAATGCAACAATCGAATCTATCATGTTATGTTGGTGCATATTCGCGCATCAGCATCTCCGAGGTCTGGCGCGCGCTCTTGCATCTTCTTAAAGGAGAACATGCACGCTGCTCCTGCTACTTTCTGTGGGAGAAAATATCACTGAAACCCCTGACCCTAACCCTATGCCTAACCCTGACCCTATTACCCTATGCCTAACCTTAACCCCTAACCCTAGCCCTATCCTTTACCCCTGACCCTAACTCTAATCCCTGACCCTAATATTAACCCTGACAATAACCCTATGCCTAACCCCTGACCCTAACTCTAATCCTATGCCTAACCCTAACCCCTGAACCTAACCCTAACCCTATGTCTAACCTTAACCTTAACCCTATGCCTAACCCTAACTCTATGCCTAACCCCTGACCTTAAACCTAACCCCTGACCCTATCCCTAACCCCTGACCCTAACAGTAACACTATGCCTAACCTTAGTAGACTGCATTACCACAACATACAGTTTAGATGGCGCTAGAGCACGCCTCTTACAGAAAGCTGGCTGCATTACCAGAATATACAGAGAGCAAGCGCCTCTAAAGAAAGCCAGCAGCGTACCCGGCAGTGCGCACAGGCACGCCCAGCACAGCGCGATCCGAAACGCCACTATAAAAGGAAAGGACCAAACAATTTTAAGCAATATTTAAATGCTGCTCTTTTGAATAAATACTATGTTAAAACATATGTTTGCTTAATATGGGCCAGCACTTCTAGTCCAGATGACATATACAGGAGACAGGCGTGCCTCTGCTCTAGTGTATACAGAAGAACCAAGAGTGTATATCAAGATGAGCAAGCAATGTATCAGCCAAGGTGTATATAAACAGTGGAAATTCTTTTGTACCCTTCTCCTGACTGATACCTTTTAACAATGAGATCCCTCTGATGCTTTGGAAGCTCTCTGTGGATCATGGCTTTTGCTGTGGGATGCGACTAAGAAAATTTCAGGAAAGACCAACTAGAGCAGCTGAACTTTATTTGGGGTTAATCAGAGGCGCTTTAAATGATGGCAGGTGTATGCTGACTCCTATTTAACACGATTTGGAATGTGATTGCTTAAGTCTGAACACAGCTACATCCCCAGTTATAAGAGGGTGTGCAGACTTATGCAACCACATTATTTTTAGTTTTTGTTTTTCTTCCCTCCACCTAAAAGATTTCAGTTTGATTTTCAATTGAGTTGTACAGTTTATAGGTCACATTAAAGGTGGAAAAAGTTCTGAAATTATTTATCTTTGTCTCATTTTTTACTGCACAGAAACCTGACATTTTAACAGGGGTGTGTAGACTTTTTATATCCACTGTACATATACAGGGAGGCAGTGTATTTTTTTTTAGAGAGGTGCAACCATAGGACAATTTGATTGTCTATGACTTGTATATGACTTATTTACAGTATGTGTTTACACATATACTGCAGAAGATACATTCCAGTATTATGAATAGACACAGAACAAGAATGTAACTGTTCTGCACTGTGTGCTTGTGGCTGGACACTGATTCTGCTTTGATCTACTCCACCAACTTGATATTTCACTAAGATTCATTAATTGCTTTCCTGCTTCTAAATTGCAGATGATTTACCAATAACTACATTGTTTCTGTACAATTTTTTTTTTATTACGTAGCAATACAAATCAAAAGTATTTCGTTCTGATGCGAGTTATGTCCCAGTACAGTGTATATTTGGCCATGTTTGCAAAGAGGACATGAAACAAATAATTGTTATGAAGATGTGGACAAATGGTCAGTGTACTCGCAGCCTGAACCAGCTGCACCAAGCTGGGGGCAAGCAATGGAAAGAAACAGATTATATTCCATTTACAGGCTGGGCAGTCAGTAGAAAAAATGTTGGATTGCTGAGGCCAAAAAGTGAATTTGCCAAAAGTATTTTCAGGAATATCATTTGCGAACGGTCATCATCGTATTTATGTTTTATGCTGTCCTAGGACATTCAGATGTATACACCCACCCCACTTGCAGCTACTCCTTTGCCCTATGTCTATCTCTAATTATAAGTTTGTGTGTTTATCTATATATAGTATGTCAGAAAATGCCACGTGCACTTACTTTTAATTATTTTAATTTACTGTATCTCTTCTTCATCCGTTTTCTGCTTCCTGAAAATGTGTTGCCCTAGGCCTGGGCCTAAGTAGAAACGCTCTCTGAGTACAGTAACAAATATTGTCCTCAAATTATCTCATGCTGTCTCATGTTTGCCATAAATTGAGAACTGAAATTGCAATTACCAGCACATTTTTTTAGCTGTATCTTAGTTATGGTTTTAACAGGACATTCCTGAACTATAAAGACATTTTCCTTTAGGGTTTCAGCCTAAATGCTTTTGTTTTCAGTGCAGTGTCTCTCACATCAGTGTTTGCTCTATAAGTACCAAAGTACCACTGAAGTGCATGATTATTGTATGTTCTTATGAAGACTTGATAATGAGCAATAAATAAACACAGCCTTTAATTATTAACGAGTTTATTTTTAATGGTTGCAGGCACTAGCTTTTGTTCCTAAGATGGGGCTACAATTCAATTGCGATTTGGCCAATTGAATAGGGCTCTATATAAGCACATAGCATATTTTTTTTTACAGAAGTTTTTAGTTAGTGTTCATCTATCCAAAAGCAAGGTCGGTCCTTTCCCTCTTCACGTTCGCAAAATCTGACAGCTGCAATCCCGCCGCCAACCGACAGATGGCGCTGACGATTTTCATATAAGGTGTGCCGACAGAAGAGGCCTTGAGCTATGAGAGGGGCGCCCGAGGCCCTGGGGGGCCGAGTGCCCGCGCCGAACATAGCGATGGCCTCGCTGTCGCCTCAGCGCCACGTCAGATTGGAAAATAGTTCTTTGCCTTACAACAAAGATGACGGCGCCCGAAAATTAACAGGGCCCTCTGCCGAATGGCTCATGTAATTGCAGCTGTCAGTGCTGCCGAAGAAATGTGAAGGTGAAGAGGGATAGATCTGCAAGGTCTTCACTTACTAAAAACTTCTGTAAAAAATATGCTATGTGCTTATATAGGGCCCTATTCAATTGGACAAACCACAATTGAATGAGGCCCATGGTTAGACACCCGGGAGGAATGTGTGGATGGAGATAACATCTTAGTTCCCGCTACTAAAAGTCTGCCATTTGACAATAAGACTACATTTAAACACAAGACCCAGTTATACACCCCCCCCCCCACACACACACACACACACACACCCCTCGGGTTCCAGGCCAACAGGCACATGCAGAGTCAGTTTCCCCTGATACAAGTGAAATGTAAGAGTTTCCAGTTTTTGTTACTTAGTTCACAAACATATGCCATTTCACTCAAACTACAGTGGTCCTTTAAGCTGAAGTATTTTGCAACATTAGTGTGTTGCAATACTAATTCAAGAAACTTAACAGGAAAGTGATCATTTAAAAAGGAAGTACTATTTATCACAATGGCAAATCTAAACAAAGTGTAAACGTGCATATTGCAGGGTTTTTATGCAGACATACAGATTATTGTATTATTGCAATTTAAAATTACAGCTTTTTTTACTAATGTAGTGTATTGGTTTCTATGGTGCTATGGAAGGGAGATGGCTCAAAAGAGACATAGGGGAGAGGGGGAAAAGAGACACAGGGGAGGGAGAGGGGGGAAAAGACACATGGGAGGAAAAGGGGGGAAGAGACACAGGGTAGGGAGAGAGGGGCAAAGAGAGATATGGGAGGGAGATGGCTGAAAAGAGACACCGGGGAGAGGGGGGAAAGAGATACAGGGGAGGGAGAGGGGGAAAGAGACACAGCGGAGGGAGAGGGGGAAAGAGAAACAGGGGAGGAAGAGGGGGGAAGAGACACAGGGGAGGTAGATAGGGGGAAAGAGAGATATGGGAGGGAGATGGCTGAAAAGAGACACAGGGGAGAGGGGGGAAAGATACACAGGGGAGGGAGAGGGGAAAGAGACACAGGGGAGGAAGGGAAGAGACACAGGGGAGGGAGAGGGGGGAAAGACATGGGTGGGGGGATCAGACACAGGGGAGGGAGGGGGAAGAGACACAGGGGAGGGAGAGGGGGGAAGAGACACACAGGAGACGGGAAGAGACACGGGGGGAGAGGGGGGAAAGAGACACAGGGGACACAGGGGAGGGAGAGGGGGAAAGAGACGAAGGGGGAGAGACATGGGGAGAGGGGGGAAAGAGACAACGGGGAGGGAGAAATAGACACAGGGGAGGGAGGAAAAGAGACACAGGGGAGGGAGAGGTGGGGAAAGAGACACAGGAGAGGGAGAGGGGGAAAGGAGACACAAGGAAGGGAGAGGAGCAAGGAAAGGAGACACCATGGAGGGAGAAGAGGGGGGAAAAGAGCCACAAGGGAGGGAGAAAAGGGGGGGAAATAAGACACAAGCAAGGAAGTAGACATGGGGAGAGACTCATTGCGAGACTGGGCAAGTAGCTAGTAATATATATAATTACGTGTGTGTAGGAGTAAGTGAGTCAAGTATCTAAAAGGACATAGGGCAGCATCTTTCTGCTGATAAATATTTTCTTTACATTACTTATTTACTAACCTATTTTTAATTTTAATATTAATATTTCAAACAAAAATTTCCATGTACTTTTTTAAATTCTTAACCACAAGATTTGTATTAAACTCAAGAACTATTATGAAACTTCATTTCCTTATTTGCAGATGCACTTTTTCTGCTAACAAGCAGTGACATGCCGTGTTTGAGCAGCGTGAGACCCTCATATTGTCACATGTAGGGCATAACTTTAATTCACTGCTATGTAATATGGTAGCGTTTATGAGGGAGAATGTTCCAGAATAAAAATCTGTTATTCTTGGGGCTTCTTAAAGTACGTTAAGTGTAAGCTTTACATCATAATTACATCAGGGATGATAAAATCTATCTAGTTCCATCCATTTTATTTAAAACAAAAAGTGTGAACTAAAGCTTCCTTTTAAATCTCCAGAAGAAGAATATACAGATTGAGAAAAGTTGTTGACCTGTATGTCTGAAATAAGTGAAAAGCTGCACTTCTCTAGTCTGGCCACAGGGTGGCTCACAAACTGTTTCTTACTGCCAAATTGCTTTGCTATATGTTAATTTGTATTTATCTTTGTCTGAACTTAATTTATGTACAGCGCTACGGAATATAATAATAATAAAATGATTGGATCAACAATGCCATACTAGTTTAATCTAATACTGAAATTAGTACATTAGAGGCAGCATTAAAGGATCACTGAACTCTGAAAATGTTTTACTTTAAATCAAACTTCATCTCTTCTATACTTTTTATACATATTTTAGTGTACTATATGAAATACTTTGGACGTGCTTGCATTATTTTGCCACACATATATCTCAGCATAGGAGTAGTCATTTCGCCCCTCAAGTTCTCCCTTGCCTAGATCCTCCACCATCTTGTTTAGCTGAAGCTTGCAACAGAAAATGCAAAGATGACGTAACTGTTAGGGGCACCTTCCACAAACTATAATACATATTGTTGTGCAGCACACAAATCTTTACCATGAATAAATACTCGTTATGCTTGTATACATATAGATGGTAGGGTTCAAAACTGTATATAATATGTATTTATATATATATATATATATATATATATATATATATATATATATATATATTATATGCAGCTGTTATTTATATGTATATATATACATTTTATTCATAGAAGAAGTTTGTGTGCTGCATAGTAATACATAATAAACTATATTTGTTTAAACTGGTGCTGCTTTTCTGCTAAGGGGATAAATCGCCCTAATAGCTGACTGAAGGCTCTACCTGTCATGTTGTAATTGGACATGCCCAACAGTGACAACTCATTTCCAAGTTCCAAAGGAAGCTCCAGCCACACAAGGTGGAGAAGGATCTCTTTGAGAATTGAGGCTGCCCCTAGACCGAACAATATGAGTGGCAAAGTAAACCCAAAATATTTCATATATTTCAGTAAAATGTTTCTAAAAAGTGTTCTCATACAAAGTAATTTCCACAATTCAGTGGTTCTTTTAAGCACTGCTTTTACTTAATCCACTCCCAGAAGTAAGTTCAGTGACTTTTTTTCTGCCAGGTATGAGGTAACAAACTTTCATACATCAATATCTAGTAGTTAAAGGGTCACTGTAGTCCTACATTTACATTCTTAAAACATTGTTCCTTTTCAAGGGAATATTTTAAAGAAAATTTACCTTTTATTGGCAATTATGCTGCAGTGGAATCTACCATTTTTGTTCCGGTTGCTCACATTCCTGAGGTGGAAAAATTATTTAAATGCAGAAGAAGAGTTTGAGCAGAGGTGGAATGTGTCATATAACACTCACCAGTGCTTTCAATAGACTAATGGAAAGCTCCTAAGTTTACAAGGACACACCTCTGAGCAAGTAACAGATATATATAGCTCAGACAAAAAAGTGCAATGATGAATAATTGCAAATTAGTTATAAATGTAAAAGAGTTTGTTTATTTTTTTTTGCTTTCCAAAAACATTTGCCCATAATCAAGTTTAATTATTGAAAACATCATATAAAAAAAAAAATATGACCACAGTTTTCCTTTAATAAATTTAAGGTTGTAAAGGTTCGTAAAAAAATAAAATAAAAATGTAAGGTGGTATGTATTTATGTCTGTTTTAGTACAAATGATGTAATCAATAAATCATTTATTATTTTTGAGACACCTATACTTTAGGTTTATTCTCCAATCCTGGCCTGTTGGTGATCCTTCTGGACTAATGTTGACAAATATTTATGTACAGAGCTATTCAAATCATTCCATAATTGTCCAAAGAACAGGGGTGTCCAACTTCAAGCAAGCAAAGAGCTATAACTCTAACTCCATTTGTTGAAGGCTGGCATGATATTGGATATTCAAATTTTGTTTGAGTGCAGATGGGTCAATCAGTGGATCAATCATTTTGATTTATTTGTCTCTGCTTTCAAAACAATATAGTGAATTTCTGAACTGTCTCCAGATGGTGTTAGAGAAGACTGTTAAAGCGTCTTGTGTGTAATATTTTTATTAACTAAACTTAATAATGTGAAAAAAAAAATATGTAATTATTATTTATTGTGTATGTTCATTTTATTTTCTTTCTTCTACTATCTCAGGAGGATATATCCTTGTAAACTAATCCAAAGTTCACTAATTCTGAAGAAGGCATTAATTGTCACATACCAATTGAGCAGTTAGAAGCTTCCCAATTCATGGGCATAAAAGCATTTCAAATCTTAATTTTAGCAGACTCTGCCCGTGTATGGAAGCTGACATGACCATAATAGTTGCCATTCAAGATACAAAGAGGCAATTACAGAGTAGGGCAAGCAAGGCTTACAAGCTTCCACTACTGAGCTTATGGGAGGGTTGGGGAAATAATGAAATATTATCTGAATAAACAAGCCTGCCGCCATCCTTCACTCAGTCTCCCAACTAGCAGAAAGTATGGATGACACAGATATGGCATTCTTCAGGCATAAGCTGTGTCTATTTGAATAATATTTATACCTAAAAATGCTTACACAACTGTTAATGTTGTTAATTTGTTACAAAAAAACTTCACAAACATATTAAGTGTATTCCCAGTCTACTGTGGCCCTTTGAGGAACCCTAAAAGAGACATTCTGATATTTTGAGGAGCCACAGCACCCTTGACCAACTGGTATGGTTATTAAAGGGATAAGTTAAATGAGCTGGGTTTCAAATGTTTCCTAATAAACAGCTACTGATTAGTAGAAAAATATGTATTATATTAAAAAGTTGAATGGACTTACATATTTATATGCTAGATACTGATATCTGGATGTGCACACCCCTAGGAAGCTTACATAACGTGTACCCTGCAGGGTACAGTGTG
Organism: Discoglossus pictus; assembly: GCA_027410445.1. Taxonomy (NCBI): domain Eukaryota; kingdom Metazoa; phylum Chordata; class Amphibia; order Anura; family Alytidae; genus Discoglossus; species Discoglossus pictus. Next base: position 190,520,602 of record CM050163.1, on the reverse strand, counting down.
TGACCTCTAAAGGAAATGATGGTTGCTGGTGTCACAGCTGAAAATGCCCATAAGGAGACAGACAGAGAGAGAAAAAAAAAAAAAGACAGCAACTGCCAGATTGTGATACAAATGTTTCAGTCTTTACTTCCTCCTGCTTGGTCAAATTTGTTTTTCAAATTGTATACCAGTTTAGCCTGGGTTTGGAGGGCGTTAACCTTAAGTTTAAGCTGACAGACATTAAAAGATATTTTGCTAGCTTCAAGTTAAGTGTTTAAATGCTTATTTTGGTATTTGTTCATGCAAAAAAATGTTTTTTACACTACTAATTCACTGCTATCAGATGCACTCATAATCCAGCTCACTTACATATCCCTTTAAAGTATGATAAAATGACATGCTTGATATTACAGGCTTTATGTATGAGCAGTATAGCTTAATTTTCCATTGTAATGTTGAGTAAAATATTATACATAAAAACTACTTTTTTATTATGTGAAATTATTCAAATAACCTGAGATATGCTTTGGCGCTTCAGAAATTATAGGGTTCTGTGAACTCTGGCTGAAAAACAATACTAGATCCATGTTTTCTGTTTGTATCATACAGTACATCCGTTTGTTCCAATCTAAGGAAATTAGTTATATAGATAAAAGTGATAACACCTATTTTTGCACCCAAAATGTGCCTCTAAAAATGGGCAGAATTTTTGTTTAAAGTAGACTGTGAAAAATCTTACATTTGTAACAAATTTAAGTTAGCCTCTGTTTAAGCTGTGGGCATAAAACCATTTTTAGATATTATTTTTTTTAGTAAACGGTTTGTACCTGAAGGATGCCATATTTGTGTCTTCCACACCTGCTGCTGCCTTGGAATATGAGTAGGTGTGTTATGCTAATTTGTATTATCTATTTAGACGTGAAAGGAGTGGGGATGGAAGGTGAAAGTGTAACTGTTAGCACCTCCCCTTTCTTTATATGCACAGTAGAGAACTACTTGCAAGTATACTTGCAAGCCATGCTTGCTAAGGCTCTGTACCCACCCCCATCCTGCCCTGAAAAGGAAGTCATGTTGTCATGGCAGCTTCCATGCAATAACGGAGTCTGCTAAAATTAAGATTCATTCTGAAAATGCCTTTATGCCTACACAACTGCAACTGTTAGTTTGTTGCATACTTCATACTTAAGGGGACATGGAGCACATTTAAAAGAACATGTTTTAAACATTACAAACAATATATTTAAACTTAATTCAAACAGGAAATGCAGAGTGCATATTTTTGTAAATGTAATTGGCAAGCAGTTAAAAATCGAGATAAGTGTTTATGCTCTGAGACCTTCTTTTTGAGAAAAAGAAAGCACACTATACATTATCAAAGACTTTCTTTCTTTCAAAACCTGGTCACCTTAGCTTGCACAGGCCATGTTTCTTCTGCACTTTCCATTCCATATATGTAATTTAGTTTTTCCTGGCTTTATCTCGGTCATAAGATAATTTTGAAGAAGCTGTTCTATCCATATTCCTCTTGTGTTCTGAGAATGATTTGGGTCTAAGTAGAAAGCTAAGCACATCCAGCAGTGATAGGTTTACACAACTTCCTTCTCACAGTGGCCAGCCATAAGAAGACAACTGCCAACAAGTGAACTTTCAGAGATCATGTTCTGGAATAATCACAGATGGTCTTCTCAGGTAAGTCTATGCCACTAGAGAGGATCTCTATAAATAACCTGCATCTTGATAGGCCTTCACACAGGAGTGTTAATGTGCCACAGTATTGATTTTTAGCCTGACCCAAATGCCTGAACTCAAACTGGAAGGTGAAACTGCCAGTGGATTGTTGTAAATGGATCATTCACATCTCTCACTAAAGAGACACGGAGATGATATGTGGCACGCCTTGAGGACCCGTGGTTATTATAGAGCATTGTTTTTCTCTTAAAACACCAAGTATGCTCTTTTTAAGAATCTGAGTGAGGAACATATTTTTACAAAGATAGTTATAGCCTTTAATTGCTAAATATGGCATTTCATTATGCTTTGAGGGCAGCAGACATTTTTTCTTTGTTCGTAACTTGTTTAGTAAAATGGGAAGAAATAGGACAAATATTTTTTTATACTTTTTTTGCATCAGAAAGAGGGTATTTGGTAATTTCCCATCATGTATTTTCTTTTTTTCAAATAAACGTCTCAAAGTTTAAAAACAGAGCAGTTTAACTGCTTTTGAGGGTTTGCCATGCCAGCCAATGAGATCTACAGACCATAGTATGTTCTTTGAAGTTTCTGTTAGTTTCAATGAAGATTAAACAGGTTTTACTTAATATTTTGAATGTAGAGTGTTTCATAAACACCAGGCTGGTCCCAGTGAGAAGTGCTGTACACCCCTCCCACTGGTCTATCTCAGGCTCTGTCCTCTTAAGGTGGATTACTACAGTTACCACAATATATATCAACAATGATATTCAAGCAGAAAGAGTGTTATACCTGGGGGTGGGAGATCCAAATGGGGGACCTGCCCCCCCCCCCCCCGGTCCCCCATTCTGATCTCCTACCCCCCACCCTCAGGTCTGTATAACACTCGTTCTGCTTGTATATCATTGTTGATATATATGGTGGTAACTGTAAGAATCCACCTTTAGAGGACAGAGCCTGTGACAGACCATTGGAAGGGGTGTACAGCACTTCACACTCCGGACCAGCCTGGCGTGTATGAAACACGCTAGATCCAATATTTTTAATGCAAAAAAGCAAACACTTTTGTAATCTTTCAAATATACTGTTTTAACTGTTGTTCCATCTCCCTTTTAAAAATAAGATTATTATGCATGTGGCTTTCATAACTTTTGTTACTCTTCTATATACTTCATAACATGTGAATTTTCCCCCAAATGACTGTAGTCCTTTAAATGATCACTGCAGCATAATATTTGTTTGCTCTTTCAAAGACGTCATAATGGACAAGATTTGTTTATATGGGTTAAAATATTATTACAGCTTTTAAAGCAAAATGAATGATGGGAGACATGTTATCTTTGTGTGTAGAAACCGATAAGATTCTGTAGATAAGTTATGTACTTGCTTCTGTTAGAAAATGTCCTTTTAAAATAGCGCTTGACAATAGTAAAAAATGTAAGTCCTGGGATTCTTTCTCAAAATGTTTGTCATTAGAGCAGTTTCTTTTCACTCCCAGGTATTGTCCAACTGGTATGCCTTCAATGAGTGCCTTAGGATGATTGCTTTTTGCGTGTAACAAACTATTAGTAGCTGTTGGCTTTCTGTCTTAGTGCCTATAGTGCCATTTTGTGTTTTAAAAAAGGTAATGGACTGTAGATGCTGTAATGAACCAGAGTATCAAAATATTGTTGCTAAAACATACCGAGAGTTCCACATGAGTAGTATACAGTAAATATCTATTTCTTCACTAAAAACTCTTTGCTCTTCCCACCATCCCAGAAATAAATTTGCTTACATGGGAGTACAGGCTGTCCAGGATGCTATTATGAATGACTAGATAATAAGTTTGCGAGTTTTCAATTGTGTGTCTGTGTCTTGGAAACAAGCACTATGTACATTTGATTATATGCTCAAAAACAGGGCCCTCCATTCTTTAAGGTGTTAAGTTTGTTTTTTGCCATGTACTAACCCCCTTTACAGCGCTACGGAATATGTTGGCGCGATATAAATAAAGATAATAATAATGACTAGACAAGATAATGGATTTATTAGAAACAAAATAAATGCAACTTTTAATATATTAAATGCCACATGCAATTATGCTGTCCTGGGAGCAGTGATTACCGTGCTTCTAAACTGGTTTACCACCTGGGAGTGGACTTGAATGCACATAAGGATTCAGTTGCTACTATGGAAAATGTAAATTTCTTGGTGCTTTTAACCAGGAGCGAGCTACTAGTGGTGCAGGTGGTGCAATGCACCAGGGCCCTTCTCTGGGGGGGCGTGGGGGTGGGGCAGAGCTGAGTAATTATGTTTTTGCATTTCATTTTATTTTCTGTAGAGCACTTCTACTGAAGCTCCAAGAAGTGGCAGTGTGAAGCAGTTCAGCATGCTGTGGATGTTTAACAAGGAAGAGGTGAGAGAGAGAGCAAGACCTGGATAGCATCAAAGTAAAGGGGTGAGTTTTTTGAGGGGGAGCAAATGAGAAAGGAATGGGTGCTATGAGAGGTGGGTGCTGAGAGGGATTGGGTGCTGTGTGGAGGTGGATGTTGGGAGGGACTGGGTGCTATGTGAAAATGGCTGCTGAGAGGGACCAGCTGCCATGTAGAGACAATAAACAGTATGTATATATATGTGTGCTTCACGCAGGCAGGAAGTAAGGGAAGGGGAGCAGCTATGGAAAGGGATCTTAAGAGGTAGCAGTTACGGGAAACGGGAAAGGGTATTGGCGAGGGATGCTGGTACGAGAAGTAGTCATAGGAAGGGGGATGTTATGGGAAAGGGTCTAGGGGATGGGTTCTAATTGAGTTGGCACTTGGGGAGGGCCCAGAGCAAAAACATTTTCCAGCCTCCCCTTAAGATTCCCCTGACCAGCCTTTGGGCTCAATCATTTTATAGTATGATTTATAGTTATATAATATGTTATTGTGATTATGTGATTACCCTATGTAGGTTAATTAACGTATGTTATGTTGCATGTTTGGTTCATGAACAGTTAAATAATGCAGAATATTGTCAGTCAGTAACTACCAGATAGATTCAGTTAAGTAGAGAGTCAGTTAGGGTATCCTGCTGTGTGGAAGTCTGCTCTGAATGAAGATATATGAAGTGTGTGTAGGCTCCTAATAAAAGGGGAGGAAACCAATCTTGAAGAGATATGTATATATCAGCACTCTTAAAGAAGATACTACTGAAGTGGATGTTATGATGCCTTGCAGATAAAATATTGTCAATGACTGTAATAGTAATTTATACAAAGTTCAGAAGATACACAAACTGTTACAGACTGTTATCAGCTCAAGTTTAAATATACGGTACATCTATTGAACCTGGTATGAATTACAACAACAATTAAAGTAGTTCCTGATTTTAATAATGCTGAACCTAAGTTCATATTACTAAATACTGCATCTGAGTAAGGGCGTTTAAGAGAGATCAGCTGTCTTGGTGAAGGGATCAAAAGAACCTGGTGCCTCTGCTGGGTAGGTTTGACCACAACAGCCTTATCAAGCTCAACTGAAGAAAGCAGATCGTAACAGTCTAGGGGAGGGGTTATTTAGCTAGTATATTAAATTTAGTTTTAATAGCTGATCCTTTTTTTCCCCTAACCTGATTAGTCACCTTTTTTCACAGATAAAACTATATTCAGTTCTATTGAGGCTGCCAAAATGTTGTGCAACTTACAACAGCAATCCATAATAGATTCACCTTCCTAGTTGGAAATTAGGAAAAACAAATCAAGCAATGGACATATATAGTAAATACATTTTGAATACAATAATTAAACTCTATTTATTTTTTACGTTTTGGAAGTATTGTTCCTTCTTGCAAGACTAGCTCATTAGAAGAGTAAACTATAAATATGGCACTTCAGTCATCCTTTAACAAAAACAAAACAATATTTTGACCTTAAATGAATAGTATGCATAGTCCTTTTTTGTAGCTAAACTGACAGGAGATTTATCAATACTCTACATCATCAAAGGAGCACCTAAAGCTATTATTATTATTATTATTATTATTATTATCGTTTATTTGTAACCTGCCAACATATTCCATAGCTCTATACATAAGTTAAGTTACAGGCAATGACAAGTTCAAGATTCACACATTGCAATGAATGGAGGGCCCTGTCTTTGAGCTTGGAATCCGGTGTCCATAGCGCTTTCCCTGAAGTACCGAGCAGGATTGAAACTTGCAGACTTACAATCTAAAGAAACCTAGCTGAAAACATTTTTTATACATATTTCACTGTTTTATAATAATGTTTATATAGACCAGTTAATCCTCAAACTGTGCTCCTTAATGGATGTGTGGAGCTTCCTAGACTATACAGATTCTGAAAGGATACTCAAATAGCAATAAACTGTTTGTTGCACCCAATAAATGGAAGCTTTTTCCTTTTTGATTCTTTACACATTGTATCCTTAGAGAGAAAAAAATCAAATGTATTATTTTAGTGAAGAGTGTATATAAGCATTTGTAATTTATGGGCTCTTTAGAGCTGAGAGCTTACCACCTAATCGCAATATCTTGGTCTGTGCAGCTTAGCTCCGGATATGACTCTGGATATGTAACAATTTCGGGTGCTTGCGCAACTCTCACTGCAACATATAAAAACATTTATAAAACAGTGAAAAGAGCTTCAAAAGAAAATATTTTTTACATATTTTCCACTTGGATTTGACTTTTTTCTTTTGTTTTGTATCTTTGAATCAATAAGGACCTACTGTGGAGTATGGGATACTGGTTAGGGAGTAATTGTATTGGATGAGAACATAGACACAGAGCTTCTTGTGCATAATGTAGTGCCTGCCCCCCTCCACATACCTACAGCCTGGGACCCAATAAAGATGGTGGACATACTCAAGAGCAAGGAGAAAGAATATGGAAGACCCCTAGATACAAACTTAAAGTTAATTTTGAATTATTTATATACCCGTATTGGTCCGAATATAAGCCGCACCTTTTTTCCGATTTGCGAGCTTGCGAGTTACGAGTGTGGCTTATATTCGCGACCGTAAAAAAATGACTGCCGATTTGCGGGCTTTGCGAGTTACGCGTGCGGCTTATATTCACCGATGTAAAATGACTGCCGATTTGCGAGCTTGCAAGTTAAGGGTGCAATTTATATTCGCAAACATGAAATGACTGCCGATTTGCGTGCTTGAGACTGCGGTATTGTAGCAATTGAATAGCGATTTAGTGATTTTAGTGATTCTAACATCCTGTAAGGCCTGTAACCTGCAAAAGAAGTTACAGTACTAATTGGAAAGCCTGTTTCTTTTAAGGGTGCGGCATATATTCGAGTACTATCTTTTTTCTATCTTTTCCCCTTGAATTTTACAGGTGCGGCTTATATGCGGGTGCGGCTTATATTCGGACCAATACGGTATAAGCTTTGTGCCTTATGAAGACCAATTATCCATCTTTATGGAATATCAGTGGTGCTGAACATGGTTGCACAAGAGTTAAAGGTACTATGCCACCCCAAAAGCAAGTTTTACATTTTTAAGTTTTGTTAGAGCGCTTGAAAACTAGCTCTTTATTGTACTGGTTATTTGATTCTAAAGTGAATAATCAGCATTGTTTCTGTTGCATTATATGAAAGTGTGGGGCTCCTAAATACTCACTGGCAACTATGATGTGCTAATTAGGTTGGAAGTCTAATTGTCTTGACCCATGCATGATCCATTTAGGCTAGGTAATGAAATAACGGACACAACAACTGGAGTTGGGAGAAACAACGGGCCACAGCTTTATTTAGAACAATGTAAACAACAACCATAACTTATTTAAATGACTAATTTAGTCCTTTCTTTCCGTGGGAGGAGCCCGGCCACGAACAGTGACCTCACGCTTTGAGCCCTGCCCAAAGCCCCAATGCTTATCTTTAAGCACGCCCTGTGAGGTGGGGCCATCGCCCCCTTAGGCCAGTGGGCCGGGCAACTCACCTCCCGCCAAGTCATAAATTAACAATACACAACATACAATAGCCACTTCTCCGAATTCTTTAACCAAAATATATATCTATTTCTATTGTTTTTTTTTTTTTTTTTTTTTTTTTTTTAAAGAATACTCCATTTACATTTTTTAACAACAAATTACAGGGTGGGTGGGTGGGATTTCAGTCGGGAGATCGCGCTGCAGTGACAAACGGCGCGAAACGGGCTTCCGACACGCCACCGATGCACCTGATTGGTTGTCAGCCTCACAGGCTCCGCTGGGTCACGCGACGCTACGGGCTGACCCAGGGAGCCTGTGCAGCCTCCGCGTCATACATGACCCATGCATGATCCATTTAGGCTAGGTAATGAAATAACGGACACAACAACTGGAGTTGGGAGAAACAACGGGCCACAGCTTTATTTAGAACAATGTAAACAACAACCATAACTTATTTAAATGACTAATTTAGTCCTTTCTTTCCGGGGGAGGAGCCCGGCCACGAACAGTGACCTCACGCTTTGAGCCCTGCCCAAAGCCCCAATGCTTATCTTTAAGCACACCCTGTGAGGTGGGGCCATCGCCCCCTTAGGCCAGTGGGCCGGGCCATTCACCTCCCGCCACGGAGCATGCGAGGGACGCCTCCCGAGGCTACGATCCCCCCCTGCTGGACATTAAAGCCAAAGCCCGTAAAACACTCTCCCTAAATTCTAACATCATCAACTCGTACCCTATTTCCGTAAGATGAACCTTATCTTTCGCGAAAAAATCATCAGCACCGACCGGTTCGAACTCTTTATACCGGATGGCAACAAAACCCTGTTTCCTCACAAAATTCGCGATCTGCTGGTTGATCTTTTGTCTAGCCTTGTCCAAACATACTGGATCACGTGCGTTACGCCACGATCTCCTCTTAATCATCTCCGACCAGATAAGGAACGTGCCAGGGAACTTCATTACCCACTTCTCAACGTCTCGTCTCATAACTTTCAGCATCCGTCTCATAGGAACCGTCCCCAAATCATTCCCGCCGGCATGTATTAGTATCACACTGGGCTGACCGTAACGCTGCGCGTAAGTATCCAGGAGACCGTCGAGCTGCGCCCATCGCAGACCCCGAATACCACACCACCGTACGCGCAAGTCCGTGACAGGAAAGCCCAGTTGTGCCTTTTCCTCGGTTACTGCGGCTAACCTGTGGGCCCAGTACACGTATGAATGGCCCACAATCCATAGTTGCTTCTGTTCCCCTGAAAGTAGAAAGCAACACCATTACACCACTGCATTTGGCCTTACATAGGACCGAAAACGCTCCGAATCCCACCTCCCGATGCGCTTTACTGCCGCGTCGGGCAACCCCAGCCTAGCTGCCTCCAGGGCAGCTCCAATCCAAAAAGAGTGTGTTCCTAAGTCCGACTGCTTAAAACCGAGCCGATGCAGTGCGCTTTTTAAAACTTTTTTAAATTGATACTGTGACAGTGCCGTTCCATCGGCGTGTACCAGCAGCGAACACCGTCCCGCCGGTCGCTGCTTAAGGTACTCCTTTACACATGCATATGGGCAACACTCCGTGCCAACCTGATGCAGAACAACTTGCTATCCGGCCTTTGCAACCCGTTGAACATTCCGCGCACCACCTTGCGCACTAGAAACTCCTTTGTAAGGTCCCTTTGCCCAGCAAGCTTAAACATAAAAGCCAGCGCCGTGACCTGTCTCCCTACTATGGCTCTAGATTCGCCTTGCTCGGCGCACCGCAGCAGGTACCAAAGCAGGATCCCTATGCTCTTTTCTTCCGTCATGGCACCACCTGCCAGTGCCACTAGACTATCCCATTTTGCCCACACGCGTCTATAAGCAGTCCATGTCGCTGGGGCAACAGACTGTCTCACGAGTCTCGTTACCTGACAGCTCCAATCTTCCAAAGCTCCTCGGGAATGTGCTCCCCCAGGGCGTTCGCATAAGGAGCCAGCGCCCTGAAGCGGTCCTCCTGAAACCGAGAGAGGGCGTAAGCAATTCCGTTATCTTCTACTGGTACATGCCTTGCCTGAAACCATATGTTTAGGCGAAGACAACATAGCACAAGATGCCGGAGCAATCTTATCACTGGTACAGATGTTGCCGTGATGTTGTTCACGGCCTCCACCAACCTCTTATTAACCGAATGGAATATGACTCGCCGGTCCCTGAAAATCGCACCCCATAAGTGAACCGCTACCACCATAGGGAACAGCTTGAGGAATGTGGGGTTCTGCATTAAACCTGCCGCTTCCCATTCCTCTGGCCACACCGCAGCGCACCATCTCCCTTGGAGATAAGCCCCACAGCCAACCGGTCCGGAGCCGTCAGTGTGGAGTTCTAGCTCTGCGTTGGTGGCGCCCTTCTTTTGAAGGAGCACTTGCCCATTAAAGTCGGCGAGGAACACTGCCCACACCTTCGCATCATCACGCATAACCCTGGAGACTGTTAAGAAATGATGCGGCTTCCCAATCCCTATAGTTGCAAGTGACATCCTCCTACAGAATATCCTTCCCATGGGGATAATTCTGCATGCGAAGTTCAACTTCCCTAATATTGATTGCAACCGCCGCAAAGTTACCCTCCGCGCGCCCTGTAGCGCCTTAATCTCCGCTTGCATGTCCGCCACCTTTTCCAAGGGAAGACTGCACTCCATTTTCTTGGAGTCAATCCGAATCCCTAGAAAAGTCAATTGCTCCGTAGGGCCCTCCATTTTGTCGTGGGCCAGCGGTACCCCGAATTCTGTACAGATTTCGGTGAAAACCTCCAGCATGAAACGGCAAGCGTCGTTTCCTGCTGGGCCAACGAAAAGGAAATCATCCAGGTAGTGGGTAGTACTCCTGTACCCGGCTTCAATGTTCACGACCCATTGTAAAAATTTGCTGAAAGCCTCAAAGTAAGCACAGGATATTGAGCATCCCATGGGTAAACATAAATCGACGAAGTAACTTCCATCTACGAAGCACCCTAGCAGCCGATGGCTTGACGGGTGTACGGGGAGCAATCTGAATGCTGCCTCGATGTCTACTTTTGCCATAAGCGACCCAGGGCCCTCCCGCCTCACCAGGTCGACCGCCCGGTCAAATGACTCAAAAAGGCACAGTAGTCTGGTCTTTTGAAATGCCATTGTTTACCGACCGACCTCTGGGGTAGGAAAGGTGTTGTATTAACCTAAATTTACCCTTCTCCTTCTTGGGGACCACCCCAAGTGGAGACACGACTAAATCCGGAATGGGCGGGGCCGTAAAAGGCCCTGCCATCCTCCCCAATTTTACCTCGTTGAGAACCTTAGCGTGAGCTATCCCTGGGAAATCCCTGGCCGACTTCAGATTTGGGACAAGAAAACCCTGAATGTCAACCCAACATGGAATACGGAATCCTTCTTGGAAACGTCCGCCAGCAGGCGCGCGGCTTCGGCGGTGCCTGCCAATTTACCGTAGCGTTTTAGCCACGGCAGCATCCCTCCTTTGGTCTACCACATCTAGACAGGGGGGTGCTCCCCCCCACAATTTGAACATGCGTGCTTAAACCTGCAGTTGGGGGCCCATCTACAGACCCCCTCGTTATACGCGAAACAGGTCTTGAGACCTGTTCCCGGGGCGTGGGTGGGGCCCTTAGCTCCGCCGGCCCCGCTCCGAAAGGGCGTCGTGACTCTCATGGGTGTCATAATGTTTAACCAATATGCCACCGCCTTGTCACTCCACGCCATGCTTGGCCTTGAGGCCAAGTATTGCCGGAATTCCTCATCGTACCGCCACCAGGCTGTACCTCCATAGACCTTATGAGCATTGCGAATTTCGTCTATGTAAACGAATAATCCCGAACTCTGTTCGGGGTGTCGCTCACATAGTACGCAAGCCCATATTGAAAATGCTTGCAGCCATGTATCAAACGTCCTAGGTAACCTGGCAAAAGATTTCCGCCGCTCGTCCCCCTCTCTGGGGCCCCTCTCGGCCATATCTGTTTGCCTAGACATGGGGAGAAGGGAGAACATCTTTATAAATTCCCTCCTCCAGATCTTTTCCTTAACCTCCTGGGTAAGGTGTGCCCCTAAGTTATCCAACGAGCATAAGACTATAGGCCTCATGGCTGCGTCAGTAACTCCTGCATTGGTACTGCCTACTGCTGCAATCGCATTGCCTACCGGCTCGGGAGCGCGCATGCTAGGTTCGCCTCGCTTGCGCTCGCTGGCGCCACTATAGCTGATGGCTGGGACCACGCACCCTTCGCTAGCCCCCCTATCCAAGCTCCCATTTCCTGCTCGCTGACCGCAATGTTGTGCGCAGCTAGTAGAGTCTTCAATGACCCAAGAAACCCGCCCCTGTCTGCTGCGCGGCTCAAATCTGAGCGCTCACCTGCTCCTGGAAGCCTTGGAGTGGACACAGCCAACGGAGTATCCCTGCGTCTCTCCTGACGCTCCAGGACAAGATCAGCTGCACCGACAAGATCTCCTGCTTCTCGACCTGGATCTCCTTCTGGATCTGTGGGTACAAGAAGAACAGTCACTAGCTCTCCGCGACCTGCATGCCTGTGCCCATACCGCCCGTTCCTCCTCTGAGGAATGGTCCTGGTCACCTAAGCCTGCGCGGCTGGAGTAAGCTAGCACTGCCTCCGCCGCCCCCTGTAGGGGTTCCCTTGAGACTTCCTCGGGCGTTGGAACATCCAGTTGTTGGTCGGTCTTAGACCCCTTGTGCTGTGGCCTAACCGTCTCGCCCTCAGTCTCTACTCTGCTACGTCTTAGCGGTGTGTGCGTAAATAGTAGCGGACTGTACCTGCTCGTAGCCTTCTTAGCTCGAGTGGGGCGTCCTAGCCTCGCCACTGCCGCTGTCACTGGCATGTCATCAATCATGACCATGCTGTCCTGGCTATTCATTTCCCTGATCACTCCGTCTCTTCTTTCTCTCGTCGTCGCCATGTTCCTCTCACCGCCAATTGGGCGTCCCTGTAAAGTACCAGAAGCACTGTTATTGAGGGAAACCCCAGGGACCGTCTGTTTGGCACCGTGAGGGTCTGTAGGAGCAGGGGAGAAAACGAACAGCAGCACCAGGCACACACAGGCACAAGGACACACACAGACACAGCACACTCACAGCGCAGGCAAGGACACACACACACACAAAACGGAGGAGGAAAACACAAAACGAACAAGAATAGCCTCAACAGGTATATCCCCTTATGTGCTGGTAAGCTGGGGTGAAATTCTCAGTATTTAAACCTTCCTACTTTGATTTTAGATGCAGGACCTCAGGCCTCCGTCCGTTTCAGTCGGGAGACCGCGCTGCAGTGACAAACGGCGCGAAATGGGCTTCCGACACGCCCCCGACGCACCTGATTGGTTGTCAGCCTCACAGGCTCCGCTGGGTCACGCGACGCTACGGGCTGACCCAGGGAGCCTGTGCAGCCTCCGCGTCATACAGTCTCTGTGGTGGCAAAAGTGACCCGTTTTATCCCAAACCCTTATCGACTACTCTGAGCTGATAATTAGCATATTGAGCTTCACATCAGCTTGAAGAAGCTACATAGTCAGCACTGTAGAGTAAAATGGCTAGTACAATGTATAGACAGCTCATAATGCTCTTTAGGAGGAAATCAACTTGTTGATGGGATGACAGTGAATCTTTAAACAAGGATGTTCAGTGAACATCAGTAGGCAGTGAGTTACTTTAAGTTTTTGTCAAAGCATGTCAAACTGGCTGAGAAAGCCATATACGTTTGTGTGAATCATACTGTACATGTTTATGGCCTTCCTTACAGTCTTCTCTTAAGGAGGCATCTTTCAGACAGAAATAAAGACTTTAAGACTTAGTTGAAATTAGAAGATTGGATATTTAGGTGCACATGCTAATGTATTGCTTTACATGAAGGGAGAAAGATAAGTGTATCCGTCTTCCCATAGAAGTGGTATAGGAATATACCGTAAAATAATTTAAGAAGGGGGCGGAGCTAGTGTCCGAACAGCACGGACGTGTTTGTGTGAGCTCTGTGTAGCTGGCTGCAGAGAAGGGGCCCATACCTGGCCCAATTGACAGAGGGGACCCCAGCACCATCGGGGAGAGGGCTGAGAGGAAGGGGAGGTGATCCTGATCCCCCGTGGGACTCCCTGCATCGAGGCTGAAGCAGCCTGAGAGACCAGCCACCCACCTAGCAGGCACAGGCGTGCAACCCCAGCAGGGGAGCGCCTCTGCATAAGAAAAGACACCCTAGCAGCCCTGGACTGTGAGAGGGGCGCCGGTGAGCAGACCAAGTCTGAGGGGGACCTCCCAGAGAGTAAAAACGAGGTGAGGGAGGGGAGAGAGAGGAGAAGGCCCGTTGGGGAGCTGGCGGGCATTTTGGGAGGTGGAGGAGGTGGCTAACGGCCTCCACGGGAACCCAGGACTCATAACCTGGTGCCCAGGAGACCACTGAAGACCCTGGGGAGACCTCCGGGGATGGCTGGTTCCGACCGGAGGGCCACAGGGGTAACACAGAGGTGGACAGAGCCCCCAGAAGCAGAAAAAGTCTGCGAACGGCGGACATCTTGGGTGTCCCCACACGTGGGCATGCAGGTACCTTTCATTACAGAGGGGGAATAACCTTAAGCTAAGGCCCAACTAACTTTCTTATGCTTTCATCCTGGACAAATGCCTGGACACTTCTCTAATATAGCCTATCCAGCTTTTGCTTCTCAATATTAGTCTTTTAACAGATACCAGTGTATACAAATACCTAAGGGCGAAGGCATCCCTGCTTCCCTTACAACTGAGACTGTTTTCATATGTTTCAATGAACAATTCTCCTATTCTACCTCAACTAATTGCATATAAATAGCTCCTTACCGGGCAAAACTCTGTAAACCAGCAGGACAAGAGTGATCTGCCTCTCTATAGGCAAATATAAAATAATTTAAGAATACTTGGATGTACATACATGTTTTTAAAGGACTTTATTTTTTAACAATTCTATTCATTTTTTCTTCAATGCCAACAGACATTTTGCATTTGTTCCTAACAGAATTGGAATCCTGGGAGGAATGGAAAGAACTTTAGATTCGAAAATGTCTATTCATTTCTGTTGGAAGACAGACATTTTTGAAAAGCCACTTGACAGGGGGCGTGGCTAAGCAGGCAAGCAGAGCAGACGTGCAGGAGCTGAGCTCTGCAAAAATAGAGCCCAAATCAGCAATTAAATCGGGGCAAATCTAACTAAAAGCCCCTGAAAAGGGTCCATTAAGTATATTATACCCTACTGATCATAGGGGCCTGCCCGTTAACAGCTAGAGCAATCTTTTAATAAGCGGCCTTACATTTAACTGGCCACACGTGACCAGCACCGAGACGTACCCGGGTACTGGCACCACGCACTCCGGCCTTCCCCCAGGCCACGGCCTCCCCGCCTGGAACCGACAAGGCCCGACTGGGACACAGACTCCACTTCCGCAGCTCTGAATACACCGGGAGCTGCTGACCCGGCAACCGGAGGCGGAAGAAGAGCGTATCAAGGCTCCGGGTCTCTCGGGGGGCACCCCAAAGACGGAAGGGCGAGATACACGCCGGCCCAACCGAGCAGCGAAGTCGGAGTGCACCGCGCTGGCAGTCCGGGAGAGGAGGGCCCTAGCAAGGGGCTGACAACAACGGGGACCAGCAAGCCCGCCTGTGAGGTAAGGAAGAGATGGAGACAGACTCCCATACCGCTGATAGCAGCTTAATCTATAAGGGTCTACCTCACAGGCCCACATTACCCCTACTCCCATCACACACCAAACGGCCCCGAAAACAAGGGGAAGGGGGGTGTACACAACACAGAGGGGGAAGACTGGGAGAGAGAGCAAAGAGACCCTCCTGAGGCTCCTTCCACCCTTAACGGACCACAACTAGACGGTCCTCTATAAGCCCAAACCAGGCTCACTGACCTACAGAGGCCCATGCTACAGGAGCACATATAGGGGGCTCCAAAAGCCCAAAGAGAATCTGAAGGCACATCCATAGCAGGGGACCCCCTCCTCTGGGCTCCAGAATCCCCCCAGAAGCCCACTGACCCCAGGCACATGACTGAAGCGGGTACCTAAAAGCAAGGTAGCTCAGGTCCAGGAGTCTGTGAGCCCCTAACACAAGAACATTCACCCCAAGGGCGGCTGCCAAGAACCCAACTAGAACTTACTAAGGGGAGCTAATCCCATTAGAGGGAAAAGACAGCCCTCAAAGAGGACAGAAAAAGCAACAACTTCCCCAAAAGGGTCACAACAACACGCAAGGAAATTGCAGCAAACAAAGGGTTAATCAGGCAAACGACACAGGATTACAAAACTATTTGTTTTTCAATGCTAATTGCCAGGCCAAGTCTCTGCTTATATAACAGACTGTGCTAGAGGAACCCTGCTACCACCTAGTGGACAAAACTCAAAAACACCACGCATGTGAAAAAAGACAACAAAAGCTCAATTTTCAGCTACAAACATTCAGGATATGGCCGACTCAGTTCAAGAACTTTTAATAAACCCAAAAAGATGTAACTAGTAAAGAGCCCGGTAACATAGGGATGCTAACAATTGCTCTGGGACAAGTCAAGTGGAACCAGGTCTCTGGTAACAACTCGAACTACAGTACTCTCACTGAGATGGCGGGTGTCGCCACAAGGAAGAACAATAAAGGGATCCAATCTTACTGCTTACCCAAATCTTCAGCAAGCTCTCCTACTAATAAAGCAACCATAGCCACAGTTCACGCAACAACAAACTCTGAAATGTCAGCGCCTAGCACTAAAAGTGACATCCAAGACCTTAAAGACTTAATATCCAACTTCAGAGAGGAGGTCAAATCAGTCATCCGGAAAGTGACAACAGAGCTATCCACAGAAATTAAAAAGGTGGACAATAAAACAATAAAACTGGAAACTAAAATTTCGGAAATAATGCAACATATCAACAAACTAACAGAGGAGATATTGGCTTTGAAGGACGAACAATCTAGACAGCAGTTGCAACAGGAAGATCTAGAAAACAGATCTAGATGACAGAACATAAGACTGAGGAATGTGCCGGAGACTGTCAAAGACCTACACGCATACCTAAGCGATCTATGCGAATTTCTCCTCCCAAACATGCATCCGGAAAACTTGAGAATGGATCGGTTTCACAGAGCCCTAGGCTTCCGTTCATCTCCACAGGAACGCCCAAGAGACATCATTGCCAGATTCCACTGCTACTCCACCAAAGAATTGTTCATGAAGGCCGCAAGAAAAGGCTTTCCTCCCATCGAGGGGCACACACCGCTGCTTTTCTCTGATCTAGCTCCGGTTACCCTTGCCAAAAGAAGACAACTGAAACCGGTTCTGGACTGTATCTTGGCTCAAGGATGGAGGTACACATGGGGTTTCCCTTTTCGCCTCAATATCTCCAAGGAGGGAAAGTTCTTCACTATTAGAACACTGGAGGAAGGCATCAACTTGCTGGCGGAATGGAACATCAAAGTCACTGTCGGAGAGAATCTGCAATCAACAGAAAACCCGAGAGGGAGGAGTCCTCCCATGAACAGAGAAAGAGACTTAATACAATAAGTTGTCACTTTTTTTTTTTTTTCCTCTTCTTTTCTTTCTCTCTTTGTTTTCATGCTAATCTGACAAACAATGCTAGTTGAATCTGAAAACGAGTAGGTTCAATAAGGTAGCACTCACACCAGTGAAAGTTCTAATGCACACTACAGACAGTCAACCCATTCCGTAAAGGCAAAAGCATCATACACCTAGAAGGCGTCCCTACGGGTGCTAACAAGTAGACAGCCACATACCCCCACAGTAGGGAAAGTTTAGGCGGACCAATTCAGTGTCAGTTTAGAGACACTAACTGGCCCACCAGTAAAATACGAAGAGGACAGCAAACGCTCTCCTCATAGTAGTTTAAATTACCACACCTTATTTAAGTAAGGAACACTATAAAGTTCAAACATACTAAGAGCTTTCCTGACCAACAGTGAGACACACAAACAGACTCACGAACTTAGACTTCTTATCCAGGGATACCATAGGGAACTCCACTAGAGGAGAAACAGGAATTTGCTTAGTTACTGAGCCAGGTTTTCATAATTCAAAAGGATTAAGTACAGTCAATTTGGCTCACAATCTGTTCTCTCTTTTCCTTTGAGTACAGATACTCTCCCACACAGCTGGCTGCTGAGCGGTCTTCGGGGCGGAAACTAGCAGGAGGCACAAGATAACTAAGTCACAGGCATCCCGAAAGGTGAGATAGCCAATTGCACACACCAAAAGGTCATACACCTCAATAAGAAATATGGACATTGTCATTGCGTCACATAATGCTCATGGGCTGAACAAACCAATCAAGAAGGGGGTAGCCTTGAGGAATTACCAAAAATTAAATCTAGATATCGTAATGATTCAGGAAACTCACTTTAGAAAACAAGCAGTGCCAAAATATTGGGGGGGAGTCTTTACTCAGGCATTCCATTCTACTGCAGATACCAAACACGCCCCGAACACAGAACAAACGCCATTCTTTCAAAAAATACAGAAACTCACAGATAGCTGGGAAGACGGGCTTAAGATAATAGGAGGAGACATGAACGCGGTCCTGGACCCGTTCAAAGACAAGTCAAGCGACCTAGGTTCACAAAAAATCCCCACAGCGACCAAAGCACTTAAAAAGTTCCTAAAATCAAACTGCATGATTGATACCTGGAGAAACATGAACCCCACGGAAAGAGAATACACATTTTTTTCCGCCAGACATCGTTCGCTCTCCAGAATAGACTATATCCTGATTCCACAGAACGTAACAGGGAACCTAACTGAGGCCTCTATCTGCCCCATAGCATGGTTGGACCACGATCTAGTCAAAATCTCCATGAACAATCTCCTGCCGAAAGGAAATAGCCCGAGGTGGTCATTAAATCCCGGTATACTGAACGACCCAATCACACGACATAAGGTCAGAACTGCAATCGTAGATTATCTTGACCTTAACACAGTAGGGGAGATAGACATAGACGGAATTTGGGCAGCTCACAAAGCAGTGATCAGGGGAGTCTGTATACAAATTAGTTCAATCAAAAAGAAAAAAGACCAAGCACAAATCTTACTCCTAAACCAGAAAATTGCAGAAGCACAGAAACTATTTGTTAGAGATAAATCAAGACATACCCACGAGAAGGTATTAAGATACAAGCAAGAACTAAACGCTATTTTAAGAGGGAAAATGGTCACTATCCTACAGCGAACTGAAGCCAAATTCTTCAGATACGCAAACAAACCCGATAGAATGCTGGCCACTAGACTAAAAGAAAAAAGAGCAAACTCATTCATTGCCAAAATAATCACCAAAAATAGGCAGACGGTTTTTAAACCAGATTAAATAGTAAGCGAATTCAGACAATTTTATGCAGACCTTTATAGCAAAATACACTAAGTAACTTAAACGTACCGCAACTAGACTCTACCAAAGCCAATTCACTCTTAGAGCCCATCTCGGTCAAAGAAATACAGGATGCGATCAAGTCCACAAAGGCGCACAGGGCCCCAGGGCCAGATGGCTACTCTAACCTCTACTACAAACATATGAGCGACCTACTTAGCCCCACCTTACATAAGCTATTTAACAGCTTCTTAGCCGGTGGAAAAATAAAACCGGAATTCTTAGAAGCTAAAATAATACGGATTCCTAAACCGGGCAAAGACCCATTCCAATGTGCTAGCTATAGACCAATATCTCTGATCAACACAGATTTAAAAATATACACCAAAATCTTAGCGTCCAGACTAGCGAATCTGTTACCTGAAGTGGTACATCCGGACCAAGTAGGGTTCATTAAGGGGAGAGAGGCGCCAGACAATACCAGAAAAATTATTGACCTTATTGACATAACCAAGAGTGATGAAGGCCGCGCAATGGTGTTGGCGCTGGATGCCGAGAAGGCATTTGATAGGTTAGATTGGACATTTATGAACGCCACACTGAACAAATTCGGAATTCCGGAAGGTTTTCTGCGAAGCATCGCGTCATTATACTCGGAACCAACTGCACAGGTTACATACCAAGGACACAATTCACTAAAATTCAACATCACGAGGGGGACAAGACAAGGGTGCCCTCTATCACCATTGTTGTTCGCCCTTAGTACAGAGCCCCTAGCAATTGCCATTCGTCAGCACACAGACATATCGGGTATACGGGTCGGCCCGACAGATCATAAAATAAGCCTCTTCGCTGCTGACATCCTGCAACAATATCAAACCCCCTGGTTAGTTTTCCCAATCTATTCAAACTTTTGTCTAAATTTGGCCCACTGTCAGGATTCAAAATTAACACAAGTAAAAGCATAGCCCTTAATCTATCACTTCCTCTCTCCATGGAAAAACTACTAGCCAATAACTTCCCAATAAAATGAGCCCCGAATTCTATCAACTACCTAGGCATACAAATAACAAAATCAACTAAGACCCTATATGAAGCAAACTACCCAACCCTCATTAAACAAATAACTAGGGACCTGCACAGGTGGTCAGAACTAAAAATTTCATGGTTAGGAAAGCTACATGCCGTCAAAATGAACGTACTCCCCAAACTGCTCTACCTGTTTAGGACCATACCTATTTCGATATTAGCGATAGATTTGAAAAGAATACAAAAATTATTGATGAGTTTTCTGTGGAACAATAAAAAACCTAGAATAAACAGAGAAACAACTACTGCGACTAAGAAGGGTGGTGGGCTCGGATTTCCAGACATTTCCAGGTACTTTAAAGCAGCCAGACTAGCACAACTAGCTAAGTGGTATGTCAGGGACTCCCCCCCCGGTATGGGTTCAATTAGAGAAACACATACTAGGGACTAATGATTTAATCATGTGTCAGTTACTATGGCTCTCAACCCAGCAGGGCTTCAAGTTACCCCAATCAATCCCATCTAGTGTGAGGCACTCAATTAACCTATGGAAAGATATAAATAAGAGGAACAGGCTACTGGGCCCAGAGTACGGGCTTAGCCCTCTATGGCCACTATCAACTAACCCCAAAATAAACACTAATGCTCAATACAGATGGTGGATTGATAATAATTGCTCAATTGCGGCAGATTTACCTGTTGTTAATCAAAAATGGTCCACCACCGCATTCTTAGACGACAAACCCCTACCTCCGGGGGAATGGCTTAACCTACTCGCTATAAACCAAAGATTAACTCACATCATTAAGAATAAAGGAGGGCAAAATATATCCTTATTCGAAAAATGTTGCATTAACTTCCCGGGAGGGAAAGGAAACATCTCCATAATATATAACCATTTAAGCGAGTTATTCACGCCCCCTAAATTACACTATGAGTCAGCATGGGAAGCAGACCTCAACATAAGTTTAGATAGAGACCAATGGAACATCATTCGGAAACAAGCCAAAAACGCATCATTTAACGTAATTCTGAAGGAAAACTCATATAAAGTTATTATGAGGTGGTACTTAACCCCAGTAAGAATGCACATAGGAAACCAGACGATTAGCGACACCTGTGAAAGGGGCTGCAACCAGAAAGGGACTCTAATCCATAAACTATGGGAATGCCCTATGATTAGACACACCTGGGTGGACACTTACAAAACCCTGGAGAAACAATGGGGTCAAAGCTATCCCATGAGACTAGAGGAGGCCATCCTGGGATTACCGGTAGGAGGGATGTCCAACTCAGAACAATTCCTAACCAACCAAATTTTCCTAGCAGTTAGGATAGTAGTAGCCGCCCATTGGAAATCACCCACCCCATTGTTTGAAGTAGTCTTAAACTAAATTGAGTTTGTTCGATCCATGAGCATTTTATCCACTGAGGTTGACCATAACTACAAGCGCTGGGCCTCCTGCTGGGCCGCCTGGGAGACAAGACGCGGCAGATGAATAGGGTGAGTGACACTTTTCCCTCCAAAGGAGCTAGTAAGGGAACCATAGCAGGAGTAGTCTTAACTTACCCAACATCATTGGCCCCATACAGTAACCTAAATTTACCACTTCTAATGTTTTTGCTGTTCTATGTTTTATGTCTGACCTGTGTAATAAAAATCAATAAAAAAAAAAAAAGCCACTTGACAGTAGAACTACATTAGAAGAACAAGGTTCAGTAAAATAACCCTTCCCCACAAGGCAGACTAGCAATCCAAGATGGAATCTCCAATGAACAGATTCAGCTAAATATAAGATTTTCTTTAAAAATGCTTTTATGCTAATGGATTACGTTTAATTCACAAATATGTTGAGTTTTTCTCAAACTAGCTGATCCTTTAAAACTTTTAGGAAGATAAAATGGGCATGCTAGACAGGCTGATTGATCTTCTTTCAAAACCAATGTAGTTATTTCAATGAAAACAATATAACACATGCACAGCAAAAGTAAGAATGGTCATAGTGATCATTATTGGCTTGCAAGACATTTATTTACACAAAGTGACAGAAGATAACAATGCAACTAGATATATGGTCACTGAATATTCCACCTGTGTTTTCGTCACCTGTCTTATGTATACATGTAGGAGACTACAAGTCTGAAACTGAGTAGCAATGCTACCCTCTACCTAACGTGAACACACTACACTAGCCTAAACATTGACCTATATATGTAAACTTTTCAAAAACTACCGCAGACCTTAAAGTGCATACTCACTATTTCTCCTCTCTCCCCACCACCTATGTCTCACTCCTATTTTATCCCCAGCAAAAACCACCATCTTCATACAAAACCTGGTAACTATCAAAATTAACTCAACTCATCACTCATCACTATAGACTAAAATGTCCCCTATATCTAATCAACCCCATGCAAATCCCTGTCAAGCCCCATGGGGCCTCTACTAATATCCTATGAACCCTCATGGCACCTAACAGTAACCCTATGAACCCCAATAATATTCTATCCTATCTCCATTGGGGACACTCATGGCACCTAACATTAACCGTTTAATCCAATGGATATGGACCGACATTGTACCATAACTATTCTACAGGGGTTGTAATGAACCCCAATGGACCCTGTGCCCCATGGGGGTCCACAAGACGCAATCACCAACCCCCCATAAATACCTACCATAAAAAAGGACTCTGGTTACTCAGTAAAAATTTAACATCTGAACCAATCAGAACAGAGGTACTGAAATCTGCATATTCTGAATGGTTAGTCTTTAACCAATCAGAATGCTGGGAAATTGAGCCCTCTGGTTCAAATTAGCAATTAATCAGAATATTCTTTACTAATAATGTTGCCCTTATTTGATTGGCTGTTGAAACAGACAATCAGAGAAGACAAATAAACTTATATACTGTTAGCCAAGTAATCAAGCTCTGATATAGAGCAACTGATACTCATCATGTTTTAAGACATTTAGATAACTTGGATTTTGTCCGCAATATTCAACCTACCAGGATGACCCATGTTTTTTTGGCTGGAAAGAGGCAGCAAGGGTGCACTGTCTATTTTTAGAGTTATGATTCATGACACAAATTAATCCTATAACCTCAATAAGCACCTTCACGCTAATTTGCTGATACTGCACAATGTGACTTGGTAGTTGCTGACGGACTCTTATTGATGTGTATTTTTTAGACAGCAGAAGATTCATATTCTCAGTAAATATGTATAAGAATAACTTAGGCTAATGATGTTTGTGTCCATGCTGTTCCAAACACTGTAAGAATGACAACACTGGTATCCAGAAATATATAAAAATTATACTTTCCATCAAGTTTAAGCAAGCTTTATTTAATATTTTTTATGCAAAATACTGTTTTACTGTTTTTGTAATGCTCTTTTATATGTAAAAAAAATTGTGTGCAATGTCCCTTTAACTTTCTTTTCTACATCCACACAATATTTATATACATGTACATGCTTCACATCACCATATATACAGTGGTCTTGAACAATAAAAGACAAATGCTTACATTTTACACATTTATTTAAAGTTTTATAAGTGTACTCTTGTAAATAAGAACAGCTTGTAAAGTTGGAACATCTCCATTATTAATTTTGTCTTATCAGGAAAAGAAAATACTGATTTTTTTTTTTTTAAATGTTTTATTTATGAGGTCCCACAGTTAAAGATATTTCTAGAGAAGAAATGGTAAAACAAGTGTTTATGACATGAATTTGGATGTCGGTGAACTTAAATAAATGAAACCCACAATTGCAGGATACATGTCGGTGTCATAGCGTACCAGCAAAATTAGTGGCAGGTAATAAATTAGGGTGTTTAATAAAAATACTTGGGATGTTCATAAGACTATCCTGAACATAAAATAAAACCTGTCCTAGGATTTAGCGCAGATAGAAAAAAAGGATAGGCTACAAGGGCCAAAGAGTTTTCACAAGTTGTCAAATGGTATTTTTAGAAATGTAATGGCAGCATCTCATAGGATGAATGCTGGGCCCAATCCCTACTGGTATGTGGCTCAAGTTCAAGCTGCACATGTCCCAACCAGCCCACTCTTAAAGTAGCACTGTACCATAATGTGTATATATCACATATATAGTTGTGAGCGAGCGAAGCGAGCCACGGCCCTCGCTACAGGCGAGGGCTTCGGTTGCTGGCATGGAGCGCCGAAGGCGCTCCTTGCCAGCAACTGCGACCCGCGCAAAATTAACATTGTAACGCAAACAACACGACACACCAACTGCGACCCTCGCAAACTTTAACGTGCACCGTCAATAACATACGAGACACGTATACACTCATTACGACCTCGCAAACATCGGCCGCAACTCGCGAACACGGATTTAAAAAAACAAACAATAAATACACATAGCACAGACATAAAAAGCTTACCTACAGCAAGAGGGAGCATCCTTGACCTCAAAAAAAACCAAGTTACTCCTTCATTTAACTCAAAATAAAAGAGTTTAGACACTAAAAAATTCTCTAAGCGAGAGAAAAAATGGCCGCCGAACAAAACGAAAACGAGGCTAAACACGTCAAACACCACAAGCAACTCGCAAAACACCATACGAGACACGTTAACACACATTATGACATAGCAAAAATCGGACGCAACCCGCGGACAGGAAAAAAGCCAAAACACAATAAATACACACAACACATACATAAAAAGCTTACCGTATATACTCGAGTATAAGCCGAGTTTTTCAGCCCTTTTTTTTTACTCGAGTCACTCTCCCCCCCCGTGTCTCTCTAACCCCCCCATGTCTCTCTAACCCCCCCGTGTGTCTCTAACCCCCCGTGTGTCTCTAACCCCCCCGTGTGTCTCTAACCCCCCGTGTGTCTCTCTACTCCCCCGTGTCTCTTTCCCTCCCCCCTCCTCAACCTAAACCCCCCTCCTCAACCTAAACCCCCCTAAATACCTCCCCCCCAGGCACCCGGTATATGCTGACGCGGCGCGTGACGTCACATGCGCCCCAGCGCCGGGTCAAAAAGCGGAGGCCGGAGCACAAGCAGGTAAGTGAGGGGAGAGGGGGGAGGTATTTAGGGGGGTTTAGGTGCAGGAGGGGGGTTGAGGGGGGTTTAGGTTGAGGAGGGGGGTTGAGGGGGGTTTGGGTTGAGGGGGGTTGAGGAGGTGGGTTGAGGTTGAGGATGGGGGATTGAGGAGGGAGGTTGAGGAGGGGGTTGAGGATGAGGAGGGAGGTTGAGGAGGGGGTTGAGGATGAAGAGGGAGGTTGAGTATGAGGAGGGAGGTTGAGGATGAGGGGTTGCGGAGGGGGGTTGAGGATGGGGGGTTGAGGAGAGAGGATGAGGATGGGGGTTGAGGATGGGGGTTGAGGGGTTGGTTGAGGTTGAGGAGGGTTGAGGTTGAGGTTGAGGAGGGTTGAGGAGGGAGATTGAGGAGGGAGGTTGAGGAGGAGGTTGAGGAGGGAGGATGAGGAGGGAGGTTGAGGATGAGGAGGAGGGGTTGAGGAGGGGGGTTGAGGATGGGGGTTGAGGATGGAGGTTGAGGAGGGAGGTTGAGGAGGGGGGGTTGAGGATGGGGGGTTGAGGAGGGAGATTGAGGAGGGAGGTTGAGGAGGGAGGTTGAGGAGGGAGGATGAGGAGGGAGGTTGAGGATGAGGAGGAGGGGTTGAGGAGGGGGGTTGAGGATGGGGGTTGAGGATGGAGGTTGAGGAGGGAGGTTGAGGAGGGGGGCTTGGG